>PVJA010006466.1:37846-73240 GCA_004027025.1 Myocastor coypus
TTTTTTTTTTTTTTTTTTTAAGACAAGGTGTCACTATACAGTTCAGCCTGTCCTTTAGCTCAGTTTGTAGCCCAGTCTAGTGACAGACTCACAATGATCCTCCTGCCTCAGCCTTCTGAGTACTGGGATTACAGGCATGTGCCACCATATCCAGCTTTTACTTACTCATTTTTAAAAGTGTCCACTGTAATATCACTCTATCTGCTAAATTTAAGGACAAGCGCCTTTTGCCATGCTGAAATGAAGTCATATTAGTTGTTTATTTTCTTAGAGCAAAAGAAAAATATCCAATAAATTTAACAGTATTTTACTATGAAGCATCTTTGGAAGACATTAAATGAGCATATTTTAAGAATCAATTAGGGGCCAGCCAAATAGCCCAATGGACTAAAGTATCTGCTTAGGCAAAGCACAGCAGCTGGGGTTTGATCCCCGGTATTCTATGCCGGCCCCACCAGTGATTGAGACTGGGTGTGGTGGCACACACCTGTAATCCCAGAGAACAGGAGAATCACTAAGAGTCCAGTCTAGGGAGTGAGTGAGATCCTGTAGACTCCTTAGATCTTGACCTAAATACATTAAAAAAAAAATTCTATCAGAAAGGCATATGGGTTTGTCATAGTGCGTAAAGCACTGGAAAGAGATAAGGTGATCTGGTAGGACAAAGTAGAGGTGTAACGATGCCTGGTACCTGTGGAACTGTGGGACGGCCCCTCCTCGTGTCCTTGCTTTGCCAATACAGTTATGCTCATCTTAGTAAGGAAAACGTCAAGACCTTGAGAGACTGTAGCAGGTAGGACTGAAGCTTATACTCATGTCTTATGCAAAAGGTGATTTAAGATAGTCTGTGTACTCCCAGAGGGTAGTACTAGACGAACTGCAACAGAACTAATTTCAGGTCACTGAAAGGAAGAAACAGAAACAAGGCTTAACAAGTTTAAGTACGTGGGGCCTAGGGAGCTAGGGAGCTCTGTGGCACCAGTGCCTGCCTGGCAAGTGCAAGGTCGTGAGTTTGAACCCTGGTCCTGCAAAAAAAAAAAAAAACTACGTATGTGGAGAGTTTCCATACAGTCTGAACATAAAGGCAAATGGAATGGCACCAAAACAACTTCAATTTGTAAAAATTTGTCACCTACTGTTTCTAGACTTACAGGCACTGAGGATCTGCCAAGATCACCCATGAATCACTCTGCCGTGTGCTCCCCAATCCTTCAATCTGCATAACAACCCCAATGAAAATGCGAATCTGGTTAACGACTCACATGATTTGCCCAAATCTCCCAAAATAAACTAAGAGCCAGAATCTGGACACAGACACTTTTCTCTCCCTGCGGGCACATTAGATTCGCCAAATCCTTTCACTTTTTGTAACAATGCACCTGGGTTCTACACACAGGGCTCTGCCTGAGTCAGTCCAGAACATATTCAGTCGGGTCTACAACTTCATGCTTCAGTATCTGGATAAAAGTAAATTTCTAATGCAATTTCTGAACTTATGTTTAAACAAGCACCAGATATCCTGAGATTCAAAACACGAAGAGCGCAAGAAGAAAGGCAGCCTGACACTAAGTTCATCGTGCATTCATCTAAAATGCTTTTTACACCAACAGAATGACACTTTTTCAAGTCAAATACTGTATGGGACGCCTTGTCTTCTGCACCAGTGGCAGATCCATTATCATTCCCATCATACTGAGAGCTTATCCAGGAGATGCCCTCCCTGTCCCCTCCAAGAGTTCTTTGTGACTCAAAATGAGCCCCACTATCACAGTGTTTCTCTGGATTAGGCATTGCAAGGCCCTCGGAGAGGGTCTTTGTTGTTGCAAAATGAGGAGAGATGCATTAAAAGCATTAAAATAATTGTGGTCAGTTGGAAAAAAAAAGAATCAGCAAACCGTGGTGCCAGCATTTTATGGGAGCCATTCTTTGCAAAGGACCAGCGCAATTTTCACCTCTTTAATTAAAGATTCTTTAAAATTGGGAAGAAATGGTAGGTTGAATGTCATCCCCTTCCTCCTAGAATGGATGACCTCTGATAAGTATCTGAACCATTTAAACACAAATAAATGTGAGTTTCTAAAACTCCAACTAACAGGATCACTGGAGTGATCCAAGAAAAACAAGAACTGCTTTCTAAGTTAAACAGGAAAAAGAAAGCTGATAAGCAGATGAGCTGTAAATAAACTTTCAAGCTAGTTATTAAAAAAAAAAGGAGTGCCATTTTATTCTTGTGAGAGTCCAAAGTGACTGCTTATGTTTTGGACTGCTAGTTAATTCAAGCCAAGCACAAATCTGTCTTTTCTCTTATAATTAATTCTCAGTGTCAAAACTGCTAGATGTCCTTTTCAGAATCAACTTATCCTGGGTGTTAATTATACTACAGAAATATGTTCTAATAATGCCAACAGTCTGGACTCCATGCTCACAGAACTAGCTATAGATAGAGCTCAGGGAATGGTTCTGCTAAATGCCTTTATTTAATTATTATGCAGGGAACGTGAGGATGGTTTGCTCTGCCAGAATGCTATCGGCACAGATGATTTTCGAAAACAGTCCTGACATGGACACAGGATAGGAATAACTGGATGTTAAGACAAAATATAGTCTTACAAGTATCAAACGCTGAAATACTATTTCTTGGATTAGTTTCTTAAATGCTGAATAAACAGAAAAAGACGAGGAATACGGTAGTTAAAAACAACATCCTTTGAAGGGTGCAAACAAAAAATGCACCTGTTTTACTTCTTATACATTTGACCGCCACAATCTAGGGTCCCAGTAGTCTTTCTCCCAAGTGGCACCACAGACAGTGTCCCATAGTTGCCATGGAAATTTCTATCACAATCAAGACCCTCATAACTGCTACAGGAAGAGTCGGGAGCCCAGAGCTTACTGTGGTCCCCAAGGGCTGACGCTCAGGTCCAGCACGTCTCAGCACTCGTGCCAGTGCTCTGCATCCACGCAGCGACCCTGTGTGGGCGGGATGGTGTATCTACCTGTGGAGAGCTGGCCAGCAACCTGGCGACACGAGACTGACTACCAAAGGGATAGTCACACTTCTCATAAAAATGTAAAGTTAACCTTTTCAGGCACTTCTCCTGCTGTGCCCACTCGTCCTCACATCTCCTTTAACCTTGCCTAGGCGAACAGAACCATTCTCACGCAGAGAAGCACAAACTGACACAACACTAAGAGAATAGCCCCAGATCACTCCTTCAGTAAGACACAAGGCCAACAAGATCCAAGTCCAGGTTTTACCTTGTTCTGCTCTAAGATGCATTCTGACCTAAGAATATAATGGCAGCTAAAATTCAAGATGTTGTTCAGTGATAAGAGGAATATAAAATTGAATTTCATGCATTTGGGACATGAAATGCAAAAGATTATTATTTTCCCCTTTATTTACTGATAGGCCCACAGATGAGTTCGAAAACATCTTGTTGCTGATTCTGTCTTTCAAGATCTATGAAGCAATTTGGGCTTTGCACTTATATAGTTCACAAGTTTAAAAATAAAATAAAAAGCACTGCTACAGGCAGGGAAACAGCGAAGTTCCCTGTCAAATGTCTAACCATCTGGCACAAAAGCACGGTGGCAGATTTCTGTGGAGCTGAGCCTAGAACTCAGACCCAACTCTGATCTTCACGAAGTGTTGTTTTGCTTCATTTTTCCCCCCAGTCCTGGGGAAAAGAAAAAGCTGTAACTGTTAGTAATCCTAAGTCACTGATCCAGGCCCCCAGACGGCATGAAAAATTCCTCTCAATCATTGCCTTAAAGAAGGAAACCGGTCACCTGATTTACGCTGATTCCAGTTTTTGAAATAATCAGATAGCACTAAGAAAGACAAAACTAAGTGCACTTGGCCAAAATAAAATTTGGGATTTATAGTCAAAATTCCAGGTGGCTCAGATTTAAAATACAGCTGATGTCCAAGATCAATGCGCCCTGACATGCGAAGACTGTTGCTGATTCTTTATGTGCTTCCAATTTGATTGCTTTGGCCTTCCAAACAAATAACCGGCAGCACCAAAAACCTATTAGTATGATAATACAGCCTCAGGCCTAGATGTGTGCAGTCTCCACTTCTGGAGGTGACAAACAGGCCTGTGCAAAGGGCTGTTCTAGACTCCCATTAAGCAAAAGACTCTCGGAACAAACTGTGAAATGTAAACATCTGAAGGAAAATCAGCACGCCATTACTTTCAGGCCCCACAGAAGTTTCTGTGAGTCTGAAAAGCTAGCAGTTTCTGCTTTTAATGCACTGTTCGTACTTTGGTATGTGTTTTCAAAGCTCCAATTTTAAAGAATCCAACGTTAATGGCTTCAAATTATTATCATCTAATACTATCTAAAACACAGCGAGTACAGTGGATCTTTGTACAGAAACTAGTAGACTTGATAGAACTATGTTTATCAAGGTATGAGCACAGAAAATGCAAATATATATAAAGACACCTAAACATAGGTAAACTTATGCACACATAAGTATATGCATCATATATTCCCTTCCACATCCGTACCTTCATACACAAAATGCTTTTGCTCCCATCTCAAAAAATATGCAAGCATCTTACTAAGTTTTAAAAATGCTCTTATTATAAATTCACATTTACCCTGTCGCATAAAAGAAATAAAATTGTAATTCCTGTGTGGAACTGACTTCCTCAATAATCAAAGTCTTTTTAAAGTGAAAGTACACATACATGCCTGAACTTAATACTGCTAAGTCACGCTTTGTTATCACAAATTACATAACTTGAAGAAAATAATATTATTGCAAAAAGGAGGTGGGTACAAGTTTTCCTGCTTTTGTTCCTCCTATGTAATTTCAAAAAGAAACACACGGGGATCAGCATGCAAATGAGGCTCTTAGATTCTCCTATTTTCTATTTTCTCCACTGTGGGCCAGTCACATAATTCACATGCAGAGCTGTCTCTCTTTGAACTAAATGAATTCTGTTATAATGGAGAGTGGAGACTTAGAAAAATTGCTTACAATTGCACATACAAGTGAAAAAGATAGCGAAATCTAAATTAAGATGTTGGCTATGAGGTTTCCAATAAGACCTTGACATGACTGTTGACCCACTCATGACAGGACCGCACCAGAGCGGATTTGGAATTCTATTAGTATTACCAGAGGCAAAGGAGTCAAGGAGTCATCAAGAAAACAAATCTATATCTTCTACTCCATCAGCCAATTACTGTTGTTAAAGTGGAATTAGATGAGTATTGACAATGCAAGGTGGAGAAGGATTAAGCAGATGACGGAATATATGGCAAGCGGTGGCAATCATCACTGAGCTTTTTAATATCATTTTGCTTTGGCTACAGGAGGTTTTTAAAAATTCTCCAATAGGCACATGTAGTGGATTAATTGCTAATATCATGACTTGGAAAATATAAATTATATTTGCTAACTGGATAATATTTTCACACAAGAGTATTATGCAAGTATATATTTAGCAGCTTAACAAAGATTTAACAGAAAACTACACCTGTCTGCAAATAAAGGACCCCTGGAAACATAATTACATAAAAGGATTTTTAAAATTCATAAACATATTGTAAGCCAGCAAATTCCCTAGTGGATTATTGCTACATATGAGAAAAGGGAACTCATGTGGCTATAAAGCCACAATACCCCACTGCACGAGGCAGCAACGAGGAGGACTGTTTCCTGCTCAGGAGCACGGGTGCCTCCTGGAAAGGCCTCGGTGCAAGTGTGGGTGCTGCCACTTGCCAGAAAACCTTCAGCCTTGGGGAGACGACTTAACCTATGTCTTGACTTCCCGATCTGCAACACTGCACTCTAATACGCTGCACGGCTGTTGTGAGGTTAAAGGAGCGTGCTCGGGTAAAAACTTAGCATATTATTCAATTAGTGGTTACTTCCACTGTGAAAAATGGTAGCTTGGCATTTCTATTGATATCAGAAACATATTCTGGCCATAGACAGATTGTAGTTTTGTTAAAAACTGCTTTTATTCTTGGGACGTTGCATGGTCAAAATCAAAGGATCTAAAGTAAACATGGTGCTAGTCACCAACACCCAAGTGTTACTAAGAAGCTCCATTTATACTGTAATGTTCACTGTATCCACACACACACAAAAAAAACCAACAACAAAAACCCCCCACAAAGCAGTAGGCAGATCTGGAGGATTACCAGTATGATATGCAAATAACACCATGAATTAATTCACAGAACCTTGGTTAAATCTGCATCACTTTCTGCCATTTTCTTCATACACAAAAATTTTTATCCATTTATAAATGATGTCTCACTGCCTGAATCACACTGTCATTTCCCCTTATCACATAATTCACGTAGTTAATGTTAAGAACATTACCACATTGTACAGTCTCCTTCGCATCGATGACACACAATGGGTGTTTGGACTCCTAGAATGCCCACGCATGTTCACTGCCCTGGAAATACCAGTGAGCCTCGAGAGGCGCACCCTGGGGAGTCAGGCAGGTTGGTGGCTGAGCCTCTGTGGTGTGATCCTTTCTCACATCCCAAAGACCAGTCACAGTAATCTGGGTTAAAGAAAACAAGAGTGTTTTTTAGGGCTGACCAGAGAGCTCAGTAGATTAAAGCTCCTGCTTAAGCAGAGGCAGGGACCAGGGTTCGATCCCCCATGTGCCATGTCCCTGCCCCATGCCCAGTGCACTGAGATGGGGATTGAGAATGAGTGTGGTGGTGTATGCCTATAATCCCAGCATTTGGGAGGCTGAGAATAGACTCACCAGGAGTCTGATCTATATATAGTGAGACCCTGTAGACCCTGTAGTAAATATGAAAAGAAAAGAAAGAAAGAAAGAAGGAAAGAAAGAAAGAAAACAAGCAGTTTCACTTAGAAAAATCTATTTCAGATATTTTCCTCAGGTATGCACTTGAAATTATAAGTCATTATATATATATAAAATTATGGCTAACTCAGACTGCCCTGGGGGAGGGGGTGGCTCAGCATATGGTGCCAGGGATTGAACTGCGCTCCCTGTGGTTGCCTAAGCTTTCCTGAGCAGCAACTTCAGACCACTGAATCATCTCGCCAGCCCATATGCATAAATATTTTTAATCTTCACGAAAACTATGTTTCTAATGAACAGAGGTGGGCTTGTGGGTTTGCTCAATTGTTTAAGCGCCTGCTGGGGCAAGCCGAGTCAGGTGCAGGGGACCGCAGTTTGATCTCAGTTACACTTGCCTTGCCAGACCCAACCTTAGGGCAGCCTGAGCCAGCACAAAGAAACAAAAGCTAATGAACTAACGAGAAAGCTTAACTTTCACATTTTTAAAACCTATATTTTTTTTTCTTAAAATTGAAAAACAAAAATCTAAAGGAAAATGATTTTAAAAAACTTTATGTTATGGCCAGCTCAGCCTGCCCTGGAGGTGGAGCTAGTGCCGCAGGTGGTGCTGGGATTGAACCACGGTCCCTGCCTAAGCAGGAGCTTTAGACAGCTGAGCTATCCCACCAGCTCCAAAAGATTGTCTTTGACTCTGGTAGTAGGTTCTTTTTTTTTTTTTTTTTTTTTGTGGGACCGTGGTTCAAACTCACAACCTTGCACTTGCCAAGCAGGCACTTGTGCCATGGAGCTATCTCCCCAGTCCCAAAATAACTTAATTTTTGATGCAAATAAAATACTTAGAAGGATAAGTCATGGCAATGTAGAAAATTTAACTTACATTCTTTAAAAAGCTAGTAGCAAAGAAAGCCAAGGATATAATAAGGGATATTAAAGTTTCCAATGATAATTCATTCAAAAAACAATGAGGGAGGTCTGGGAATATATTATTAAATTGCAGCACTACTTCTAAAATAAAATTTAATCAAAAATAAAAAAAAAAGAGATGACCAAACATAGACAAGAAAAAATAAAACCCTCTAGCAAATCGAATGAATTTACCTTGCCCTGCCAGATCTTTTTAACTTACTGGAAAATTCGCTTGACTTAATATTGACACAGAGATGTGTAAATCAATACATCCAGAATGAAAGATATATTTTAATTTAAAAATGTTCCCAGCAAAGCAGTAAATCTATGCACTTAGCACATAAAAATCATCAAGAGTTTAAATGTTGAGGCATTACACGGGGGCTGACCAACTCTTAAACGTGACTGCCAAACACTACATTTTAACCATTAAAATTTATATTTTCTGTCATATAGAAGATAATCTTTACAAAATTTACTGAAATCTCTTTATAATCACCAGATAAACTGTATTTCATTGAGAACCTGTCAAAGCCTGCAACCAGGGCACCACCTATCTGCTGCTGATAAAAACTTCTATTTTTATAAACATCTACAACCTATTTTGATCTTTTCAAGGGAGTGGGAAAAACAGCCACAATCAAAGAGGCCTGGATCTTCCATGTGGGTGATGGCCGGAGCTGCGCTATTCACGTGGTAACTGCCAGCCACATGTAGGAAGACAGACTGGAGGTGTGGCACGACAGACTTCAAATAGGAAGATTACCACAGTAACTCGGCTGCGACATAGACGCTTCCTCAAGGTACAAGACCACAGGTAGTCACAGGTTTCATGCATTGGTGTCACCTGCCCAAGTATTTAGCTTGCTCAATTTCTTTCAATATATTTCACACGGATGTACAAGTTTAACTTAGTAGAGGCTACCGTAAGTCAAATCTATCTTGAACTTAAATGAATTCCTGGTGTGCTTATTCCACCATTTACTGCAAACTGTTATATAGTATAAATCATATTACAAAAAAGCTAAAAATCAGAAATCTTCACTGATCACTAATAAGCTAGCCTTCAAACTCACAATCTTTTTACAAAATAGAAAAATATTAAAAAGTCCAACATGAACACATTTCTAAGTGTTTATGCTTACCAACATATACGTGACCACAGCATGCATTTTCTTCTTACTTCAAAATCACAGGAAGAAATCTTGTTTTCTCAGCTGGGCGTGGTGGCTCACGCCTGTAATCCCAGCACTTGGGAGGCTGAGGCAGGAGGATTGGTGCGAGTTCGAGACCAGCTTGGGCTACAAAAGTGAGCTCAAGGCCAGCCTCAACTGCATAGTGAGACCCTGTCTCAAAAAGACAAAAAAAAAAAAGAAATCTTGTTTTCTCATCTTGCGATGATTTCTTTGTATAATTAGTGATGCACTTTATCTTCAGTAAGCTCCCATCCTTTTTCTCCTTTATGACCCTCCTCTTCCATGGTTAGTGAAATGGTGCACACCTCCATTCCTAGTACTCCGGACAGGAGAACTGCTGGAGTTTGAGGCCAGCCTGTGCTACACAGTAAAACCCTGACTCAAAAAGACCAAAACCAGGGGCCCAGTGGGATGGCTCAGTGGTCTAAAGCACCTGCTTGGGAAAGCTTGGGTGGCTTCAGGGACTGCAGTTCAATCCCTGGCACCACATGCTGTGCCAGCCCTGCCCTCACGGCCGGCTGAGCCGGCCATAAAAATGAGTGAATAAACAAGCAAAGGTTCTGAAACAAGAAAAAAATAAATAAATAAAATAAAAAATTCTTAAAAAAAAAAAGACCAAAACCAAAAAAACCTTCCCCTTTCCAACTACTCTTTCTTTCTTTCATTTTTTTTTTTTTTTTTTTTGTGGGACCAGGGTTCGAACTCACGACCTTGCACTTGCCCAGCAGGCACTTGTGCCTCGGAGCTATATCCCCAGCCCCTCCAACTACTCTTTCTAGCCTTACAACAAAGCATGCCCCAGCTCAGGCATCTCAAGGACTGAGGCAGGGTCTGCATTTTAATAAGACACATTGCCACCAGCACCCTGACGTTCTGGACAGTCAATGAAGGTGCAGGCTCACACATTCCACCCTCATGGCTGCCACCCTGTCCTTCCCTTTTATTTATTTCTATTGGGTCTGAAATTAACAAGTTAAAAAGTTATCCTAGAAATCAGTTATATCAGAACTTTCATTTGACAGGTAAGTAAACTGCCAATAAACACTAATATGTATTACAAGATCCAGCAGAAGAGGGCCCTCAACACAGGACATGGTGCAGGGCAAAGGAGAGAGGAACCGAAACACCAAAGTGCACGCACTTGTGCATGTAGCTAGTAAGTGTGAGACAAAGAACAAGAATCTGTGTTTTAGCCAGGTGTAGTGGTGCACACCAGTAATCACAGCACTTGGGAGTCTGAGGCAGGAAGATCAGTGCAAGTTTGAGACCAGCCTGGGCTACAAAAGTGAGCTCAAGACCCAGCTGAACTGCATAGTGAGACCCTGTCTGAAAAGACAAAACAGAAAGAAGGATCTGTGTTTCCTGCCATTTGATGCCCAGTGCTTGCTCCAATACATGGTGCCAGGGGCGCAGCAGGGCCAAGGCATCCGCAAGGCCTGGCCCCTTCTCACAGGCCCAGGACAGGTGGAGAGTGGCGCAGACCGCAGAGTGCTTTCTGGAGGGTCACAGCTAAGGACGGAAACTCTGGAGAATCCCCTTTATTGTATTTTTTGATCCTGTTGCTTTCTGCCAAAAACTATCCCTGGTCCCACAAGGGGAACGTAAGTTATAGGAAATAAGTTCAAGACACAGAAACCAGCAGCCGCCGAAGGCTGGGCCGTGAGACAGGAAGGGCGGGCAGGGGTGGAGGTGGGCGTGGGGTGGCTGTGCACGCTCGTTCTCCACACCGCTCCTCCTCCCTCCTCCTCCCACCTCCTCACACTTTTACTGTGAGACATCGCTCCACGGCCACAGGAAAGACTAAGGCACCACAGCAATGCTTGGCACAAATTGGAAGCAAACCACAACGTCAGCTATATAGTTATTATTCGTAATGACCACTCTATAGTATTTTAACATTTTTACCAAGTCCCTTATGAACTACTTTCAAAAGAACTGACTTAAAAGTCATAACACCATAATGTCAACATGTTCTTGTTAATAACAGGAAGTATAAGGATGAGTAATGCTTAACAGTATTCTTTAGAAAAATCTGTATTTTCAAATATTCTGATGAGAACTTGTTAAGGTAGAAAAATTTAGGCAATCAAACTCCCAAAAATGGCAGAAAAGGTCACACTGTTATCTTACTATTCAAAATGAGAAACCCTCAACCTAAAAGTTGGGGTAAGATATGACAGGCAATGCTTAAAAGAGAACGTTGCAACCTCAGAATGCTGTGGCGCTGAAGGTCATTTATTAAACCACGTGTTACAAAGACTGGGATGGTGACAGGGGCATACACAGCCACGACACGACCGGCTGGCAAGTCGGGAGGCAAATGCAGGGTGAAGAATTGGTATCATTTACTTGGTTCCTTAGATAACTTGATACCTTCCTCTCACTGAGCTTTTTCAGTTTAGACTGTACTTAACTGTGATTAAATAGGAGCACTGAAGATGGTGCAACTCCTACTGCAACAAAAATACTGAAATATACCACCACTCATTGTAAGGGTAGCACACATGGCTAACTACATTATGGAAGCATTTATGGAAATTTCTTGAGTCTTAAATTTATTTATTTATTTAATTATTTGTGTTTGGTGCAGGGTCTATAAGGTCTCACTATGTACATCGGACTCAGAGTGATCTTCCTGTTTTCAGCTTCCCAAGAACTGGGATTATAAAAAAACAAGAACTGGGATTATAGGCATATGCCACCATGACCAGTCTTAATAGCTGTCTCAGGGCGTCCCAGGGGTAGGGCCAGCACAGAACACTGGGAATCGAACCCTGGTCCCTGCCTCTGCCTAAGCAGGCACTTTAATCTGCTGAGCTATCTGGCTGTCCATTTATTTTATTTTATTTTATTTTTTATTCTTTTGCAGTTTTAGAGAAGGATCTATAGGGTGTTCAGGGTCTCACTATTAGATCGACCTCATAGAGATCTGCGTGTTTACAGCCTCCCAAGAGCTGGGATTATAGGCCTAGACCACCAGGCCCAGTCTTTAAATTTATTATTAGATAAAATAAAATAAAATAAAACAAAACAAAATAAAATAAAAAACAGGTAAACAAGACTACTAACACTTCACTAATAATTACTATGTGTTTTGCATTATGCTTACTATCAGAAGGAACACATGAACAACAGATTAGATAAAGACACAAAGAGGACTAGTTAACTGGAAAACAGCTGAAGAAATTACCTGCAATGTGGGACAGAAAGTCAATGGACGGGGACCACTCACTTGGGGACCCTCCGTCCATCTCTCAGACAGGAGGTTCCTTTCCCCAATAGATCTGTTCTCCTTATTAAAAAAAAAAAAGTCAATGGAATGAATACCAGGAGCAAAGTCTAAGAGACACTGAGAAATAAACCACAGTGTTTGTTCTCTGGAATGCTAAACAGATACTAGGCAGAGGAGGAAAGGCAACATTTATACATGTGGTAAAAGGTTTTTTTTTTTTTTTTAAATTTTTTAAAGAACCAATCAAAGATAGTAAAATTATCATGTATGAACAACACACCTTAAAGGAGCACATTAATAAACCCACATCTATATATATATGTTGTTATGAAACTACAGGGTAGGAAGCACAAAAATATTTTTTTCTTAGAAACACTGATACAAAAAGAATACAAATCAAAACACTTAGATACCATCTCACCCCAGAAAGAATGGTTATCATAAAGAAATCAACCAACAACAAATGTTGGAGAGGCTGTGGGGAAAAAGGAACCCTTCTTCACTGCTGGTGGGAATGCAGACTGGTACAACCATTATGGAAAGCAGTGTGGAGGATCCTTAAAAAACTAGAGCTGGAAATCCCATTCCACCCAGCTATCCCCCTACTAGGAATTTTTCCAGAAGAACTGAAAACATCCTATCATAGTGATATCTGTGCACCTATGTTCACAGCAGCACAATTTGTGATAGCCAAATCCTGGAAACAACCAAAATGTCCATCATCTGAAGAATGGTTGAAAAAGATGTGGTATTTTCATAAAATGAAATATTACTCAGCTATAAGGAATGATAAACTAGAAGACTTAAATGGATGTATCTTGAACATATACGCATAAGTGAAATAAACCAGACCAACATACGCAAATATCGTATAGTCTCCCTAGTGTAAGGACTCAAAAGAAGAAATAAATAAATAAATAAGTAAATAAATTTTGGGCGGTACCAGGAATCAAGCTCAGGACCCTGCGTTTTCTGCATCCTCAGCCCCTATAATTCTTTTTAGAAGAGTGACTTAAATACAAAATGCATTTGGAAGAGTTAAAAAAAATTAATGTTCATTGAAAATGTTAATGTTTAATTGTTTGATCAGTCTTACATGCCTATGTCTGTTGATCTGTACTGATTTAAAGATGAAAATATGTAATGCAACCATTGTTAAATTTTTGTTTAGAAATTCTGTACTATATGCACTCTTGTTACTGTTTTTTTCTATCTCTGTTTCTGCTATTTTTACTCTTTAAAACAAAAAAAAATTTAATTAAAAAAAAAAGAATACACTACTGTTCATCAAAGCATAGATTTTTCACAATGACAACGAATGCCAGAGGCAATACGAGTGTTGTCAAAGTGTTAAGGAAAATGGTTTCTCCCAGAATTGTCCACTTGGAAATCCTGTTACCCCTCAGAGAGGGTTGCTATGGTATGGTTCTTCATGTCCCCCTGAGCTCTCACACTGGGGGCTTGGCACTGATGCAGCAGCCCTTGGAGGTGCAGGGAGGGCAGGAAGGTTCACCACACGCACACGTGTACTGCAGCGGCCTTCGCAGCTCTGTTCCTGGGTCCAGAGCGCCAAAGGCTCCCTAGACAGCAGAGCCTGAGTGAAAGGTGTTTCAGCATTTGATCATAAGGAAAACAAAAAGGAGCTGGAACATTCCTAGTACAGTGACTGAAGTACAGTCAAATCTAGCAGCGTTGGGGCCCGGCAGGATGGCTCAGAGGTCGAAAGCGCCTGCTTAGGAAAGCTTAGGCGGCTGCAGGGACTGTGGTTTGATCCCTGGCACCACATGCTGTGCCAGCCCTGCCCTCATAAAAAATAAATAAAAAATAAAAAAATCTAGCGGCGTGTCAGCTGGCTGCTACGTAAAATACCATCCACCCAAGGAAAACCCAATCAGACCAAAGCACACTGCAGAAATGACTTCTGTGATCTGCCTGGGTAAAAGTGCCTGTTTTCCTTACTCTGATCCCAACAATGCAATCAGCTTGTGTGTCTGCGGCAGCACTTACAGCTCACCTTAGCCATGCATAGTAAGCCTGTACCCTCCAAATAATTGATTGGAGTTTTCTGAAGATTAAAGCCATCAATCATTCATTACCTTCGGTCTTCTACTTCTCAGAGAGTAGTACCTGCTGCTACACAGTAAATCTCTATCTTTTGTTCTTGAACTTAGTCACAATTTTCCTGTTAAATATGGTCAAAACAAGCATTGCTTATCTCAACAATCATCAAGAAGATAACAGGTAATAGAGTATGCATAGATAATAGAGTATCAAGCTAGATCACTCCAATAGCCTTTTGAGATGACAGAAAGGGGAGGGCAGAAATTCTGGAGAAGTGACAGAGATCCTTTAGTGCAGACAGGGAAAGGTAAGACAGGGAGGAGAAGAGCCACGCTGAGGATGCCAGTCAGACACCAGAACTGCTCAGTGAGATTTTCAAGCCATGCACTCCACATGCCAGGGTTAAGAAGCGCTAAGCGCTGATGAGGTGAGCCAGTAGGTTGGAATGGCATTCTCCAGGATGGAGAAGGACCAGGAACTGCTCGATTATAGGTACGGGGAACTAAAGATGAGACCCAGCTGCTTTACGCACAGAGGTAAGAATTGGAAGCATCTGATGAGAGAGAGAGTACAGACAGTAAAGTCTGATTACAGGCAAAAACCAAAAGGAAACCAAGAGGCAAAGATGACTAAGGTCAAGTCAGGAGAGGCTTACATAAAGGCTTATGAGCCCAGCCCAGTGGGGACTGGGGAGCAGGATGGTGGTGCAGGATCAGGAAGCCACAGAAGGGGATGGAACAGGTACATGGAGCAGAGGGGAGTTACAATCCCTGCAGAGAATTTACGAATCTCACAGCACCCAAGATTCCACGGCAGAGGTCAACTGGCAGAAAGTACTGAATCCGGAGCCCTGGGCAGGCAGCCTGGTGCCTGGGAAGGATCGGCGCACTCATGTACCTCTCGGGGAGCTAGGGCTGGAATAATGTTTTTTCCAAACACACAGCTGTGTTTTTAATTATTACTATCAGGATGCTCTCTTCATCAGAAAGGCCTTGGACCCTTTCTCTTAATGAAGCACTTTATTAAAATGTAACTGAACCAATCTAGTATGTGAAACTCTGCAAAATGGAACCCAGAGGCATCCTGAGCTCAACAGTACTTTCTTATTGCTCCTTATTTAGTGTCACTACCCATGTAAACCACAGTACCTCATAGCTGAAGGGGCTTCCAACTTTTTAAAAGACCTGATTCTAAGACAAGTAACAATAGTGAGTGACTGCCAGCTGCTACCTCCAGAGAAAAGCCAAATTCACTCACTGAGGGAGACAACAATTTCAGGGAGAAAACACAAACAGTATTTTACTATGAACATATACAACCCACAGAACGCACTGTACATACAGTGCAAGTATTATCAAAGATGCAGCTAGTGACAAGTACGAGAGCACATATGTTTACAAGAATTAGGCTGCAAGCAACACAACAGGGACATTTTAAAGACACTTTCTAGAAAGGAGAAAAATTCAAGGAATAATCATTATGTATTGAAAGAGGTAAAAAAATACATTTTAAAAACACTTTCAACGAAAAGAAAAAAGCTGAAGAAGCAATCATTATGCATCAAAAAAGAAGTAAAGCGTGGTCCTGTCAAATGGCACGGAATCTGAAATACCAGCTATCTATTCCTGCTCTGCGCCATTAAAAGTGGCCTCTTCTACATGTGATATCATGAGCTTCCTTGCCAGACAGTTACTCAAGATCTCCCGGGAGTCTGGGCGGCCTTCACAAACCCAAGCCCTAGGTCCCCACACCCGGCTTCTGTTCATCTCAGGCCACCACCTCTCCTACAAGCTCCTCCCAGAATAGCTCCACGGTGGCACAGACAGCCTTACACTGGGAAGCACAACACTGAAAACAAAGAACAGACATATTACCCTCTGGTTTTTATTTTATCACCAAATAAATCTATGCCGCCTCCATTCAAAGACCTAATACTCACCTGAATATAAAGGTATGATTTTAATGAAGCTCTACTATACTGGCTAAGATCTATTTAAATCTCTGAAACAGACACACAGTGCCTGTTGGCCTCAGACAACTGAGACTCGGATGCAGCATGTCCTTAACACCACTGCCTTGCCCTGTTACTAGCGCTGGGTGAAGTCCTGGCCTCCTACCTCTTACCATTTCTCACACAAAACTTGCTTTTATGCTATGCTTCTCTGTACCTCTTTCCATGAGTAGGGCACAAGTTCTTCTAAGGCTGAGAGCAAAGCCTCCTTCAGCTTTGCATACACACTACCTAGTGAAGTGGCTGACATTGAATGGGGGGCGCCTGACACAGTGCATGTTTCCCATTGGCTGGGATTCTTACCTGTCTTGGTCCACTGACGTACCTGAAACACACGGGAAGGCACACATACAACATGCAGGAACACTTGGTGATAATTGCTCTTCAATAAGTATGTCCTAGATGAAACAGACTAGTGTTTGTGAATGTCTTCAATTTTTATTATTTATTTATTTATTTGGTACAGGTTTTCACTATGCAGCTTAGACTCCTACTGAGCCGCCTATCTCAACCTTCCCAGTGCTGGGATTACAGGCATGCATCACCCACACCCTCTTTCAGTGGTCTGAAAGGCTTGCCTGGGGTTCCAGGGGCTACCACATGGTACTGGGGATCGGACTCAGTTCCTTGTGCTTACCAGGCAGGTGCACAGTCTGCTGAGCTCTCTCCCCAACCCATGTCTCCAAATTTTAAGGCACAAAATGTATGATATTATGCACATACAAAGGGTGATCAAAATATACAGTGTTTAAAGTTTTAAAAATTCATTGTCTTAGAACACATGTTAGCTAGCACCAGCCAGACAGCTTAGCAGAATAAAGCACCTATTTAGGCAGAGCACAGTGTCCAGGGTTCGATCCCCAGCATGCAGTGCTGGCCACAACCCCTGGAGCATGCTGAGCCAGCAGCTGAGACTCAGTGTGGTGGCAAGCGCCTCAGAGGAGCACTTGAGAGGCTGAAAACAGGAGGATCACTACATGACAGGAGTCTGATCTATGTATTGAGATCCTATAGACCCTGTGCCAAATACGTTTTTAAAAAAGACATGTTCTGCCATATTTCCCTCAAAATATTTCTCCTCACTCTGATACATTTATTCCATCACTTCCTGAAATAGTTCTGGAAGTCCACTTTGCGCAGTACCTTTATGAGGCACGGTTAAATTTATAGCAAATACTGCTTGCTAGGTGCCATCCTAGGAAAAGCAGGCTTGCAAGGACATATGTGGGATCTAGAACTGTCTGACTTCCTGTACTTCCTGTGAAAGGCAAATGTTTTGAGTCAATTCTGGACATGGAGGTAGCTATGACCGTGCAACTAAGATTCACAAAAGAGGACTTCCAGAGCTGCTCCCAGCAATGGCAAGAAGGGTAAAGCAGGTGAGTGGCCAGAAATTAGGCTTCTCCCCTTTCTTGCCCAAGTGGTATCTTCGTAAGTTTTGCATGTGAATACCGTTGGCTAGAGACTGCACATTTCCAGTGGACTAATGCCATACAAAGCTACTTTATGCAGATGTGTTATCTGCCTGGGCCCTAAAGCTATTTGAGCTTTGGACTCCTGAGCTAAATGAGGAATGATTCTTAACAGTTCACCAACTCCTGTTACATACATTAATTCATCTTATCTTTCATTATCCCTACTTCAGGCACAGGAAACTAAAGCTCAAAACATGACACCCCCAGGACTGAAAACAGATATTTTGGTTTTACTTCTGTGCACTTTAAGAGGCTAAAACATGGCTCTTCCAGTGATGGACAGAGATGCCTCTGCAGGAGAGCAGAGGCCTGCTGGCAGGAGTTTCCCAGGCCACGGTGACTAAGATACACCTTCCAGGGTGGGCAGGACTTCTGGAGACTGACAGTGTGATGTATCAAATGGTGAATGAATGAATGAATGAAGCCAAGTGACAGAAGCTGGAAAGCAGGTGGGTGTTTGGGAGAAGTGGGATCTGAAGACAAAAAGGTAAGTTGAGTTCCCAAGGACAAGGAGCCAGAGTGGAAAGGAAAGGAATTCATACTTTGTCTAGCGCTAAAGATTTTCACCACAAGCCAAAAGCACCACCAGGACCACATCGCAGCTTCAGAAGAGCAGGTGAGGATGCAAAGAAAGCAGAGAAGAGAAGACGGAATGGCTCAACACCCAGCTACACCAGTGGCCAGGAGATGCAATCAGAGAGCTGGGGGAATACATAGAGATGAACAACTGGATCTGCTTAAAACCGTTCACTCTGTGTGGAAGCAGTACAGTTTGCCTCTCAATCCTGAGAACCACAGTGAGAAACACTAGTAGCATGGCAGCCACTAGGATGAATCCAGTTGGTCAGACACACCAGAGAGGCAGAAGTAGGGGACCGGGAACACGGGCCTCGAGACCCGCCCGCGCAGCTGGCCGCTGTCCCTTGTTGGTTCTATCGGTTTCTCCTCTCCAAGTCCAATCTTCTTCTGGAAGTTGGGTCTCATAAACTTGTCCTTCACAAAACTGAGAGCCATCAGGCAAAGGTGACAACTGCAATATTAAAGTAATTTCCAACAGCCTCATGATTAATAGTACTAGAGAAAACCTCTAGACACTTTGCAATGCATTTACTCTGTATTAACCAATGCTTAAGATAACTGGAGGAATATGACAAAACGCTCTTCTCAGTGTTTTAAAAGAATAACAGTATTACTGGATTGTTTTTTAACTTAAAGAAGCATGATCTGATTTATGTGCAATATTATGGGAAAAATGAATTAGGAGAATACATACACATCAACAAGTTTTTTACAGATATTAAAGCACGAATTTATTAAAGCATGCCATTAGTTAATGCAGAAATTCATTTACTTAGCCCAAAGGAGTATCACGTTTTCTTATATCAACATATCAAAAAATTTTAATAAATTCACCACATTAAAAATAAGTGGGCTTTATAGATAAATATGTGAGATGTTTAACTGATAACTTTTCCTAAAAAGACCTGTGTTTTTTACTGTATCACTGGTCCACAGACTGAATTCTATTCCAGCTATCCTTGTTAAACACATCAGATCCTTCACAAATTAATCATATAGCGTCCTACAGCATTATTCACATAGCTTGGAACAACTACATGAATTTGCCAGTTTGAGCCAGACTAGTTAGGACCACTTTTACTCCTCGTCATAAACATTCTGCAATTGGGAGACAGAGTTGGTGTAAATCAGAAAGCGTGCTAGCACCTTGCCCCAGCTAGTTCAGTGCAAACATACTTGCATTACACTGATGAGAAGGGGGACTGTTATTCTTTTTTATTTTACAGAAAAGTAATGTTGAGGTAAAGGTAAAAAAAGGAGACAGCAAGCAGCAAAGGCAGCAGCTTGACTTTAATTTGAAGTCAGAGAGCCATAAAATATAAATGCCCAGAGTCAATAGTTGTAGTCTATAAACACTGAAAAAAATCATATTTAAATCTAACTTCTGAGTATAAAGAATGGGTCATGTTAATGCACCTTATGGAGAATTTTAGAAAATGGGAACGACAACCTAGACTGTAGGAGGTGTGGACAGGCACGCTGATGTCACACTTAGGATACGTGTACATGGAACAATCTGCAGACCCACAGTGGAGATTTAAACTGGATGCCTAGAGATTATGCTTAAGAAAGGGAGGGTATCTGCGTGAGACATAGAACACAGCTGATCATCTCTGCTTCCTCTTAGTGTCACTTGGGTCACCTGTTATGAACAGAAAAGCAGGCTCCTGTTCCAATCGACACCAGACCTGCTTCAGAGCTATGTCCTCCTCATGCTGAGCCTGCGCAGGATGTCACGGCCCAGCCCCAGACCTGACCTCATGCCTCCAATGCACAGCGAATCTCTGGCAGCCACCATCTCCTGTCTCCCAACATCGCAAGTGCTTGTTTTGTGAAATCTGGCCCCCTGGTCGAGAACTTACAACGGAAAGTCTTTTAATCTCCTCCTAAGAGAATTTACTGGATTGCATCGAAGCTCAAGTTCAAGGGTATTAAAATGTACAAAGGAGAGGGGAAAAGGTGCTAGGTTATAGATTTTCTCTTCCTAACTAGAAAATTGACTCAAAATAGATTTTCTAATTTACAATGAATCAAAAGAGAAAACATTAGACCATAGCAAAAGTGGCACAAATGTATCAAAAACCAAATGAATAAACATTTGAAGAGATTTATTATTAGAAATTGCAATAAATTTTGGAAAGATGAATTGATTTTGGTTAAAAGGTATAACTGACAATTTATTGGGCGGGAAGATGCATTATTTTCCAATTGTTATCCATCTACAGTAAAACTGATTTGTGTCCTATTGTATTTTATGGAAAAGGAGAGGGCAACTTGCAGTGATTTAGATTAAATGTATTAATCATAACCAAGCACTGTGAACTATATATCTACTATTAAAGAAGATTTTTGACATTTAATTCTGTAGCAATATTTTGGCTCTGTACCACTCTTCCTAAATCCAATTCCTGCTACAGTTGGCAGATTTCTCCCTTTTAATTTTATGAGGCTTAAAGTAGCATTTAACCACCCATGCGGTAAATAATGCGGGATTAGAAATATTTAGTGTTTTGTTTCCCTTTCAAGAGTGGTAATCCATCAAATCCAAAAATGTTCTCTAAAATTTTTCTACATTTTCAGTAATTTCTCATATACAGTATCATAAAAACTATAAAATTAAATAGAATGTATCACATAGCTAGGAGAAATCTGCTTTTTCTGCAAGAATCTAAAAGAGCAAATAAAATTCACTGTGCTCCAGAAACATGAAATCCTAACTGAAAAACAAAATTAAAAATAGGGATAAAAACATGACATTGGATTAGAAAGTTTCACTTTGTTCTCTCAGTAATGAACCTTAATGTCTGTACACATAACTTTACTGTACCCACTGAATAGCCTCCTAAACCATGTAACGTTGCTGGTCAAGAAGTCAGAGTCTACAGGAGAACAAACAGATGTGATAAATGCCCAATAAATACAGAAGTAAAGTTTAATAATTTATCACATGTGGGGAACATTTGCTTTCAACAAATAAAGTTATTTTGTAATTCTGACACAAGCACAGCGTAAGCCAGGAGTGAATGTTTCCCCTACAGAAATCCATACTTTTCTCTGTGATTTAGTGTAGTTACAAAACATGCTTATATTTATGTGAGCTTAAAACTAATTAAAAGCCACAATTTACATACACAATATTCTCCTATTAAACCAAAATAATCATTAGAAGTAAAGCTGATTGCAAACAAAATCAAATTCTGACTCTGAAATCTGATTTTATATAAAATGTTAGTATTGATATAAAGGAATCCATGTTATTACAGTAATCACTCTAGAACTACACATAGTACTTTAAAATATATCAAAGTAATAAAGTAAGCTGTCAAATGTGTAATTATCTACATTTAATCTATATATAAAACAAATGGTCCAGAAATGAGTCAAGTCTGTAATTCATCCAAGACACAGCGATGCCATATATTCATGGTTATAACATCTAATTTCTTCATACATATTCATATCTTAATCTACTTTTAATGAAATTCACCATCATAGTTGTTGTGAAAATAAGTTTATGTCCTCCCAGTGACTAAATAAAATCAAGGGTTACTTATCAGATGTAAGACGATTAAAAAAAAAAAAGTGTGTGCGTGCATGTGCACGTGCGCGTGTGCGTGTGCGCGTGTGCCTATGTGTAGGCACTTCTACCCTCTGCGGATATGAAACTTCTGCTTTGCCATTCTTGCCCTTCACGGTGCTCAGCCGCGGAGCTGGGAGCTGCAAAGGAGAAGCGGGAAGGCAGCAGGCTCACTCCTGTCCACCGGACAGCTGGCATGAGCAAGGCCTCCCAAGAGAAGAGAGAAGCACTGCGGGAATGAGCGAGGACCACAGTCATCTGCTGAGGAAAGATGGCAATGCCAAGGGACAGTCTACCAAGGACAAAGCCTGGTGAAGAGAGCCGTCCTAAAAGCAGCCGACTGCTATGGTGGGGGCCTGAGAAGCAGCCCGCAAAGATGCCATCTGGGAGGAGGATGGGCCAGACAGAGAAGGCTTAATGCCAGCGCACAGGAAGAGGGAGACAGGAAATTGGTGATTTGGATCAAATTGTTTATTTCCGTACAATCTGAAGCCAGGCACGGTTGCACATGCCTGTAATCCCAGCACATGGGAGACTGAGGCAGGAGGATCCGTGAGAGTTCAAGACCAGCCCGGGCTACAATAGTGAGCTCAAAGCCTGCCTGAACTGCATAGCGAGACCCTGTCTCAAAAAGACCAAAAAAAAAAAAAAAAAACCAACAACAAACAACTTGTAATAATCGGTAAATTCTTACTGAACCCCAGTCCTGCAAAAATAAATAAATATTTTTAAATCTTCAATATGAGAACTCAATCACATTTTGATGTGAAGCAACTTTTACAGATTGAGAAGAAATCTAAGTTTCAAGTTACACAGTGTCTTGAAAAGACTCAGAAAAGCCAGCCTCACTGCAACATCAAGCTGGAGATGATAAAGAAAGACGCTTCCTGGAAATGTGACCTCGGTGAAGAACTGTAATTCAAAAGCCCTAGGTCCGATTCTCCTTAATGCAGTCAGATGTTTAAAATCTCTAGAAATTCATACCATGGAGTTTACAACACTACTGATGCAATGGAAGGCAGAGACTATAAAGGCAGCTCACAACATGCCACTAAGTGTGACTCCAACATTTATTGCTGTCACTAACTTTAAGAACCATTCAGAAGAATAGAAAACTATATATCTATTACTTTGCAAAACAGTGAAAATTAAAGACATGCTGTTGGGCTTCCCAGTGAGGACAACACAATGACTGGACTCAGCTCCCTCCCAAAGCCCCAGCAAAATGCCAACGAAAGAATCAAAAGCGCAGCTCCACAAAGACCAGCAGGACGGACAGGACATTACCACTCAAGAAGAGAAACCCAAGGGACGGAAGATCGGCTGCTCGGCCTGCCCCATGCACCGTGGGCTGGGACCAGGCAGCAGGAAGCAAGCCACTGAAGCTTAAGGCTCCAGACCAGCTCAGGCAATGGCGGCCCCCCCGGCACCTTCAACTGATCATGAGGAGGAAGTTCACTGCTGACCTCCCACATCTAGTCACGCTCTGCTGCTCCCAGTGGCTGTCCCCGTAGCAAGTCCCACAACTAGCAAGGCAGCACTGCTGTGGACCGCAGGACACTGTTCCGCTGTGCTCAGGAAAGCGCAGTTCAAGTCTGCGCTGCGAAGGCCCACTGGCCTCGGTGCCATGCAGCAAGGTTGTTGCCTGCTGTGCTGTGCTGCCTGCTCAATGGCTCAATCCCAAGAACAGCAAGATTATGCAGGATCCCCCGACCAAAGGCAGCCACTCTGCACACCGGCCATCGGGCTGTTTTTCCGTGTTCTCTCAGATGGGAGCATCCAAGGGAAGAAATTAAAAACAGTGAAGAATTTAAATCCAAATTGGTGGGAAAAGATGTCATCTAAGGTCACTCTGGCAACCAAATCTAACCAGGAGTGGAGAACTCCCAAGCAAAAATGCGGAACGTCCAGCAAACACGGAATAAATGAAGAAAATGTGGAGTCACACACAAGGGAAGTTTATTCAGCCGTGAAGAAGAACGAATTTCTTTCTTTCTTTCTTTCTTTCTTTCTTTTTTTTTTTTTTACAGGAAAACAGACCAGTCTTGAGATGATGATGCTGTGTGAACTATGTCACTGACATGTGCATGGAGAAAAGAAATCCTGTGTGGGGTTGTTCACTTGGGAGTCCTGTGTGCTGTGACCAGGGCAGGGGAAGCAGGGACACAGAAGGGAGAGATGTGGCAGTAAAATGTAAGGCTCTGAGAAAGGCAGTGACAGGTGAGCCTGGACAGGGGCAGAAAGGACAGAAGACGAAAGAAAGGACACTCGTAGAAAGAACATAGGACAAAGATAAAATCCAACTTTAAGTTGAGGAGCCATGCCGACCCTTAGGATGAGTGCTTCTCCACCTGCTTAGGCAAGCACAGGGACTGGGGTTTGACTCCCAGCACCACATGCAGTGCTGGCTCCACCCCCAGGGTGCACTGAGCCCAAAACGGCAACCAGGTATCGTGGCCCACGCCTGTAACCCCAGCCCTGGGGAGGCTGAGACTGAAGGATCACTACGGGCCCTAGCTGCACAATGAGACCCTGCACAGAATACGATAATAGTAGCAGTAGTAGCAGTAGCAGTAGCAGTAATATGAACGCTTCCCTTCGCCAAAGTCAGGCTGCTTTGCTTGCCTCATCACTTCCCAGCTGTCACTAACCCCACTGTTAGGTCCTGAGGACACACATGTCTCTAGGATTCCATCGCCCGCCTCCAGCACGAGAACTAGGCTTTCTGAGTCAGGTGACAATGACTTATTTGTTAAACTGACAAATACGAAACTTTAACATGTTGTGGATCAAAAAATTGGAAAAGTCTAATCATACCTGTAAATAAGTAAAATGACGTGAAATATATGACAACAGTTTCAATTTTGAAAAAAATGTGTAGACCAGTGCTTTAATTCTGTACAAATCTGAAAGATCTCAGGAACAGGTAAATATTAATAAATGTTAATACTGTACCTAAAGATAAACACTTCTGCAGGTTCAAAATTGTACTTGATCTGGAACATTTAATAGTATAAACATCCTACAACTAAGGATTAGAGGGCTGGCCAAATAGCTCAGCAGATTAAAGCATCTGCAAGCAGGTGCAGGGTACTGGGGTTTGATCCTGGCCTGCTGTGCCAGCCTCACCCCCAAGGCATGCTGAGATGGCATTTCAGACTGGGTATGGTGACACGTGCCTGTACTCGCCCCTCTTGCAAGACTGCAAACAGGTGGATCACTACAAATCTGATCTAGTGGTGAGATCTTGAACATCCTGTAGACCCTTCACTAAAAATATAAAAAAAAAAAAAATCTAAGAATTAGATTTGAACATGAAATTCTAAGAAAAACACAATGTTTCATTACAGGTCATTATTCTTCAAAATATCATCAAAACTCTGCTTTATTTTACGGCTTAAAGATACTAGCGAACAGTGTTTGGACAATGGTGGGTTTTTTAATTTTTATTTTTTTAATTATTACTTTTAATAAGAAATCACAATGTGACAGTTTCAAAACATGTTAGTAGAACATTCACAATAATTGATACAATGCTTTTTTTTTTTTTTTTTTTTTTGTGGGACCGGGGTTCAAACTCACACCTTGCACTTGCCCAGAGCCATCTCCCCAGCTCCCATGATACAATGCATATTGTTGTCCTAGTTATAGTTATACAGGGCACAGGGTGTAGACATGGTAAATTTTCTAATGGTTATTGGTACAATAGATTTCTTCTCTTTGATCTAAGAGAAGCTAGTTATATATACAGCATCAAATGTTCCATAATTGCAGTGTGCTACTAGAGAAACTGGAAATGTTGGAACCTGTTGATTGAGCCTTTTATAGCTGAGCACACTGAAGTACCCTTAAATTCTATGCATCATGGTTAAGCTTTTCTGCGGGGTGGTCAAGGGAAATTTAAGGCAAGACCTGTATAACAAAACATGTGGTTTTTGTACCTCTCAAGGTCAGTCAATCTCAGGATTTACTTTGGAACCATGTACCGTGCTTTGTAGAACTGTTGTCAGTGTCAGCCATCTGGATGAGTCACGGCCACTGCTTGATCAGTTTGCACTCTATGAAAGCCCAAGAGAATGTTTTCTCTCCAGGTGACTCTCCTTAGACCCACTATTTACCTTCAATTCCTTTCCTCTGTGGTCCCTTAATCTCCTTGGACAGAAAATTTGGGAAACCACTGAGTTATAGGATATTACAGCACAGGTTCGATTCTGTCTTGAATCCTTGTTGACCTTGGGCTTTTTAATTTTTAAAATTAAAAATTTTTTTTTTTAACCTTTTACTTATTTATGTGGTACAGGGTCTAGCTATGAAGCTCAGACTCATAGTGATCCTTCTGTCTCAGCCTCCCCAGTGCTGGGATTACAGGCACGAGCCACCATGCCTAGTTTTGATGGCTGGCACAGTGCACTTGGTGTTAGGGTCAGCACGGCAGGAGGTACTGGGGATCAAATTTGGGTCCTTGTGCTTGCCAGGCAGGCAGTGAGATCACAAGCTATCTCCCCAGCCATGACAACTGTTTTTAAAAAAAAAAAAAAAAAAAAAAAAAAAGCTAATAAGTTTTGTTGGCTTACAGCAGAAAAATACTGGTGAATGCACATCTCTGGTTTACCATCACCTTCTTTCCTGGACGACAGGTAGCAATGATCAGTAACGACAGTTAGGGAGCCCTTGCTCTTTATGTCACTATGAATTGTCCTTTTCAGGCTGACCTGCAGCCCGTGCATTTTCAGGTGACTTCAGTACTGACAGTGCTTCTTAGAAAGTACTACGAAGTGTCTTACACATCACTGATTTTGAACTTTGCTGCTATTGGATATGCCTATCAGGGGTAAATTAGAAAATAGAGTTTTATAGAGCATCAGAATGATTATAGCAGCAACAGAAAAGGCAGAAAACCAGAAAACAGTAGAATGTTTACGACATTTCTGGTTCTCCAATACTGACTTTAAAAGGAAGACTGGGCGTGGTGGCACAGGCCTGTAGTCCCAGCTCTTGAGAGGCTGTAAACTGGCGGATCACTACGAGTCCAATGTAGTAATAAGACCCTGAACACCCTGTAAACCCTTCTCTAAAATAAAAAAAGGAAAAGAATGGGGCCTCCTGGCGACATCAGCACCATCTAAAGGGCAGCCAGAGAAGGGTGTCCAACCTGTACCTGCGGAGCTAGGTAGGTACCAGCTAGCAGTTTTGGCTTCTAAAAAGAAAAGAGCACCTTGGAACATATTTTAAACATTTTGTAGCATAAAAAGCTAAAATTTTAAACATGGTCTAAAAGGAACTTTTAAGACACCTCCCATGCTTGCGAATTCCTTTTTATTTATTTATTTATTTATTTATTTATTTATTTAATTTTTTTATTTTTTTTGTCTTTTTGAGACAGGGTCTCGCTATGCAGTTGAGGCTGGTCCTGAGCTCACTGTTGTAGCCCAGGCTGGTCTCGAACTCGCACCAATCCACCTGCCTCAGCCTCCCGAGTGCTGGGATTACAGGCGTGCGCCACCACGCCCGGCTGCGAATTCCTTTTTAAAGATTTACTAAAGAATCAATCAATCATACCTTTAAAAATTCAGTCTCCCTGCAAGCCATTTTCTTTTCTTTTTTTTCTTTTTTTTTTTTGTGGAACTGGGGATTAAACTGAGGCCCTTGCACCTGCCAGGCAAGGGCTTATTCTATTGAGCTATCTCCCCAGGCCCAAGCCATTTCATTTTTAACACATAATGACATAAGTATTGGTATACAAATACAATGTTAAAAACCAAAAACAGGAAGTATGGCATTTAATAAATTTTAAAAATTAAAAAAGAAAAACTGATTTCATGTAAAATATTTAAGATGCTTGAAAGAAGCAGAATGAACTGGCAGGCAAGTTCTCATAGGTTCCATTTCAGAAGACTCTTAGGATGAAATCCAAAGAGGAAGTCCTAAGTACTACGTAAACATTTAGCACATGCAAATCTTTAAAAATTCCGAAGCACTGGTAGTGATGCCATGTCATGCCAAATTTAAACCCTGACTGTGTCTGTCCACAAGTTCCCAACTGAAATGAGTTGGTGTGTTCCACCTCCCTCTTGAAGTCCAGGTGAAACATCTTTCCCCTGGAAGATGTCTTCCCAGAACTGTGGTAACACCATCTTTGCTTCTACCTTTAGTGACATTTAAAAGCTTTCGCCAACCTCGCAAGGAACTGACAGGGATGGCTAGAATCTACTCTTCCTGAATGAAGCATGAAGCAAAATAATGTACGATATTAATATGTGGTAGTGGTAAGATGTGAAGGTGGTTGAGGAGAGCAAGATACGTAGGTCGGAAGAGTTTTCAGCCATGGCCATATTACTGCCTTTCTTTACTGATCCTATATGGGGTAAAAGAGCAGTACTGCATATTCCTCAGACCTCCTTATTCAGGAAGAGTAGACTGTAGTCATCTTTGTGTCAGTTTCTGGCCAGGTTGACCAAAGCTTTTAAATGTGGCAAGTTACACAGGCAGGGGGAGCAAGAAACAGAAGAAATAGAGAATGTCACCACATTTAAGGTAAAACAACGATGTGACAGCTACACAACAACTACAGACAAGCTGGAGGGACAGTGGGTTCCATGCAGGACACACAGGCAGTGCAAGCTGGAAGGGGAACAAGAAAACAGAACAGAAGGTTCTGGAACTGAAACACATGCAAGATCAGCAAGGAGGGCCCACCAGAGAAACACACAGAGGGAGGGACCAGAAGGAGGGCAGTGGGCCAGGGACCAATCCGTGCAGCAGTAAGAACTGATTTCAGTTTTGTTGTGGTGACACCTTGATTGCACGAGCAGTCTGAGGATGTAAGAAACCACGTGGGCATCTCAAAATAGTGATCTATACTTCTGATCTTCTGATGGCACTATGTAAATCTGAATAATGATTACTTTATATAGAGAATTTAGTTACACTTATTAGCAATATGAAGAAACTTCCAAATTGCATTTAGTTTTGGCATGCTGGAAGATAAAAAAATAAATTAAGCAGAAAATGTTAACTTCCATCATACGGATATTAAAAATATTAAATCAAGGTCTGGTGCGTAGCAGGTGTTATTACAAGTGCTTGCTGGGGGTGCAAACATTCACTGCTCTTGGTCATCAATTTCTCAAGTGTCACAAGGCCAAGTGCCAACATAGGAGCCAAGCCTGTGATTGTTATCAGAGAAACAAGCATGAAGATCTCAAACACACAGAAAAAGTACGTGTGGTCAACTTTGGTAACGTTAAAATATCAATTCTGAACACACATTCTGGTTTCGCTAAAGGGTTTTTAAAAATAAATATAGACAATGTAACAGGCATGCAAATGTGGCTAAGTAAATGAATATACTGCTATATCTGTATCACTTCAATTTTTATATATCTGTTCCAGTTTTTTAAAAAGTGTAATATCAATATTGGTATGACTTAATAACACTGAATGAAAATTGATAGATTCACATTTTGAAATATGAATTCTGGATATTAAATGTATGTGATATATAATTGATGTGATTGACAGAGGACTTAAAATCAAACAAGAGACAATTAAAATATCATTTTAAAAGAAATTTTAATTATAATTCTATTAATTTATACTTTAGGATACAAAAATGAACTTGATCTCACAATATATTATAAGAAAAGAATGCAGCTATTTCTAATGCAAGATCTGGATCTCACACTGATACTGAGGTAAGAGAAAGACTACATGAACATCTATAGTAAAAGAAAAGATACACCATGTATATTTCAAATATAATAGTGTTCTAAATATACATTCGCTTTGTATTCTCCAAAGTATTCACAAATGCTTTCAGGATACAAATGTGATACACAGGCATTATAATAAAGTATGTAGAAGCAGGACTCCATTCAAAAATTTTAGATCACTAATCAGGACATGGTCAAATTAGTTGACAACATCAGCTGTGTGCATTCTGAGGAACCACTTTAGACTTCCTATCCATTCTAAATTTACTGTTTCTTAGACTAGTATAAGAGAAAAGCTTGCTATACCCTTATTTAAGCCAACTCCAATTTAAGACAACACTGTTCATTACCACAAATACTGTGAAGTTCTTTAAAAAACAGATATTTAAAATAAATGGTCCTTCTATTACAAATGGTTATGAATTGGACTAAACTTTCTACTCTAAATATTAAGAAAAACCAAGACAGAGAAAGTAAATCTTTACAACATGAATACCATTTATAACAAGACAGAGCCCACTTTGCTGTGAAATCACAGAAGAAAATATCTATAAAATTCCTTTTCTCGTATAGAATAAACTGACTCAATATTTTGAACAGGTCTAAATTATTATATTCTGGGCCACTGTACTATATATGTAAACAAGATGCATTTTCCATGCACTATAACAACTTATACTTAGGTATAACGCTCACGTTATTGTTCCAGGTTCTTAAGCTTGATGAACATATATAAATAAGTCAATCAAACTGCATTCACTTTCTTTGGCATAATAAACACATGTGCAACTATCACTTTATGTATTCTCATTCCAATCATACAAAACCTGGTTATTTCTTATATAAAACTTGCATTAACTTTTAAGTATGGTACTGCGGCGAGCCATTGACTTCCTAATCTTCCCCCACATTGCACAATTTGAATGCCATCTTTCAGGGGACAGACACAATGTCTGTTGATAGATCATCAGTTCCAAAAGAGAACTGAAGCCACCTTTCGCCTGCAGAGAACACTGGCAAGCGACAATGCATGGCAGGAGGTCACCCTGCAGAGCAGCCAGGCTGCTCTTGCACGAGCTTACACACCTGCTTCAGAGTGCTCTTACCCAGGACAGGTGCTAGTCCCATTCCTGTGTCGCCATTCTGAACCGTATATCATGAACAAATTCTGGAAATGGGTTCAGGCTACATCTGGGTTAATGATCATGGGCGTAGTTCCCCTAAAAGAAGGGCATAGGAAGCTGGCTAATGATCATCCTAGAAGCCAGTTTGTTTTCTACCAAAAAAGATAGCTCAGTAATTCCCATCAAAACTAAATGCTCACCATTCTGTCTATATTGGTCTCTTCCATATTTGGACTCAACTGTTTTTAAAAGTCAGAACTATCTTGAGCCAGGCCTGGTGGCACATGCCTGTAATCCCAGCACTTGGGAGGCTGAGGCAAGAGGATCGGTGTGAGTGCAAGACCAGCCTGGGCTACGAAAGTGAGCTCAAGGTCAGTCTGAACTGCATAGTGAGACTTTGTCTCAAAAAAAACCCCAAAAAACATGAGCAAAAAAAAAAAAAAAAAATTAGAACTATCTGGACTGAAAACCCCTAAACATTACAGCTCTTTTTAAAAGCAAATAGCATAATGATTGGGAAGGGGAGGTGGATAAAGTATACAGAAGAGTTTTCAGTTTGCAGTGAAATTCTGGAATTTACTGCATCAGCTGCCAAGCTAAAATTATTTAAAATTATTCTTCCCAGATCATATTAAACATGGAGGCTAAGACAAATATAAGTGAGGTATAAAAGAAACAAAAGGCCATGATACACAGCACTCTTCCATATAAAGGCAAATATTATATCAAATATACAAAGTAAGTTGGAAGTCTAAAATTCTGTACTTTCACTTAGTAATGTAACTGAACTCACCAGCTACAATGCTTGATATTTAATAATAATTATAATAGTAACAACAACAACTACTATCTAAGTGAATATACACCACATTTCAAGTGCAGGCTGGGCCCCTTCTGTGTGCATAATTTTGTTTGAACCTAGCCACAGCTCTGAACAGTTTTGTCTGTATTTAACAGAGGAGGAATGAAAACAGGAGGAAGGTTCAAAATGTAGTCACACGTAATAATGAAAGAGCCAGGATGTACATTCTCAAAGGTCTTACTTCAAAATCTGAGCTTTTCTTACCATAGTCTTTACTCTCTACAGTACAGCCAACCCTCAGTCCTATTTGAACAGCTTACCCTTTGCAAACCTTCCTATTGGCTAAAACTTACTAATGGCTCCAAAATGAGCACTCCAGGGCTTTTGCAATCACTTCCAGACATGCCCAGCCTTGCGAAGGCAGAGCCGCACTCCTGTCCCACTGAGGTCAGCAAGGCGACTGACTGCCTTTTGCTTAGCCTCTGGCATGGTGAACAGGTGTCCTCTCTGTGATCTGTTTCGTGTCAGCTTTATTGTTTCTCTATGCTTTTGTTGGTGATTCCCTATATCATGTGGCCCCCCCAGCACAGAGCTTAGAGTCAGTAGTAGGTTTAAGAAGGCGGTGGGGTGTCTGACAGAGAAAACACATATCAACTCAAGCCTGAGTGACAATGCGACTACAGGAGTTCAGTATTAACAGGTCAAAGATGTATTGTGAATGTTTGTAAACACAAACTTGCATAAAACAAGGTCATGCACTCCTGGATTGGTGAAGATGTGAGACCAGGGGCTCACAGGAACCTCCTCCCCTCTTTCCCTTAGGAACAAACTTCAGCATCCCTAGCCTGATGTCCACAGTGACTGAAGAATATGACCACACCAAGAAAACAGGGCTAACCACAACTACACGACAAACCTTTCCCCAGAGATAGGTGTGCATGGCACTTCAGTACAAGGTGTGCCTGTAGTCACTTCCTCCTGAGACACCGCTAGATGACACTCATGCAGTCCTCATCTAGGTTTTAGAAAAGGAAACCTGTACTGCCATTCTGCTTAATGGGTTGTAGCTACATGTGTTTGACTTTGCTTAGAAAGTTGATCTCTCTTAAAAACGAACTTGGCCTTGCACTGTGAAGCTCTAATATGGATAAATTTCTTATTATCACCAATCATGAATATTGTTGAAAGGTGACTGTTTTGTGAAGCTGTGATTTATAAGTTCATTATGCATAATGCAAGCAAAAATCACTAAGAATTTAGCATAGGAAATTAGAAAAATATATCAGCACAAATTAAAGCGCTAACCTTTGTTGTTCAAATCAGAGCTTTCAGTGAAGAAAAAAAAAAAAAACCTTACAGTACTTTAAAGTTCAAACAAGGACAATTCAGGGTTGAAAGAAAACCTGAAGGAGTCCATTGTTTTCAGGAAAATTTTAAGTAAAAAAAAAAGTCCACAGACCAAGAAACAGTTATGGCCTAAGGCATTTGTTCCATGATAAACACATACATATACAGCGCATCTCCACCAAGTGAGACTTAATCACCTTTTTACAATTTAGAGAGGAAGGCAGCTTGTAATATGGAGAAGCCATGTATCATCAATACCATGAAGCTCACCTATCAGTTGTAATAGCTCCTATAAAATACCACAGTGAGATTGCAATAAGCCTAGAAAATGGGCTACAAATCCCAGCTATGCTCAAGCAAGCAGTGAACCAAAAATAAAAATAGGTAAAATTGAACCAAGAACTAGATAGCATTCATCCAGATTCATGATTGGAAAGGCGGAGTTCAAAGGCCAAGGTCTTAAAGTGACTTACTCGTATGTGAAAGGCAGATGTTACCTAGAATAAAAGTGTGCACGTAATTGGGGGAAAGGTATTTTCACTCCAAACACACAGCACCAACAAGGCTACTTACAGCTTCTAAACACATTGCTGTTTCTTTAATTATCACCTTAATAAATACGCAAAAGTAAAGAGACTCAAAGTGGGGCTTTTTCATTTTTAATCTCTCCAGTTAGATAAATAATCTAAAAGGAGATGTCACACATTCCTGCTTTGTGCATTTGTGAATAAAATCTTTCAGACTGCAGTAACTTTAGAAGCAAGGTCCACTTTAAGTTTCTATATTAATCATATTTAAGTTACCATTAAATGCTGAATTGACAATCCATACAATATAAAAATATACATATTAAAATCACATTGATGTCATCAATTCTTGGAATAAAAATATTCATCACTTTAATATAACCACAATAAAGGACACAAATGGCTTCTTGCACTTAGTACAGGTGCCCGTCATCAACAGAATTGTTAATTTCCCACTGGGGAAAATGAGCTTATACAAGTACAGCAGAAAATCGTAGTGACAGCCAGACCTGACACTATAAGATGAGCGAACAGCTCCCGTTTTATCAGTGACAATATGGTTCAGAGTCATACAGTGTTTGTTAAAATACCAAGTTGCACATGATTCCATTAAACTCTATGCCCAAAAATAGTGACACATTTCCGGTATCTGACAAAACAGATGATATAAACGGTAGTAGTACATGATTCTATTAGCAGAGATTAGTTACTACTGCCACCAGGTTAGGAGGAATATGAAGGCCACAGTACAATGAAAACCATACTACAAAATACAGCGGGTTGCAATACAGAACAGATTATTGAAGAAAGGAAACTGGACAAAATACAAGCAAGCAAACATTATCAACTTAGCCTAGTATTTCTCTTAGCCCTTGTTAAAATACCCTGAGTAAAATTCAGACATTATGAATAAGGCTGGTTATAGACAACCTCTCTGAAAATGATGATAAATACCAACGTACCACGGTTTTTATTTACAACAATCAGATATGTCAAAGGTAACTCTAACCAGTCACAATATAAACATTAAGGAATACTTATGTTAAATCTGAAGGTTTTTAACTGCCTAGCTTTTGTTAGCATTTTGGCAAAGCAAGTAATACATAAATGGATGTGTTGGAAAAAAAATAATCATAGAAGAAAAATATATAAAATTTACAGTGATTTCTGCCCACCCCAAGCCTGGCTGCATATCTGCAAAGCCTCCCAGTCAGGTGTGCTTCTGACTAACAGGAAGAGTACCAGTCCTCCAGCCAGAGCTGCCCCATCTCTGCACCAAAGAGGCTCTCACTTCAGTGGTCTCCCTCCGGGGAAGAGGACAGGAGCCAGGGTCCCTCGAGTGGCATTCCCCAGATGTTCAAAACGTAACTAACTTATTAGCATTAGAAGATTTGGCTTATAGAGGAATCTCACTGGTCCAGTTTGTAGCCTACAAAAAAATGGATTATTTTTAAGTATAACATTAGAATATAAGTAAAGGGTGAGGATGTAGCTTTTTATTCCACAGAAATGGAAATATTTCCAAACATGACAATTCAATTGAAAAAAAAAAAACAAAAAACACGCCTACCATTGAAGGTGGGTCTCCTCGGGATTTCTTAACATTCTTTGAAGGCATTCCTTGAAGGCGACTGAGTCTCGCTTGGAAACCTGGAATATCAAAGTGCCCAATTTCGGAGGGACTGCGCCCACTGGCGCACAGGAGACCCCATCAACACCGAATTAGGCACTAAGAGTACATGCAGAGGGGAGATGAACACTGAATATTACTGGGAAAAATGCAAAACTCCCGCTTGAAAGACCTGCAGAGTGTACATGCAGAGGGGAGATGAACACTGAATATTACTGGGAAAAATGCAAAACTCCCGCTTGAAAGACCTGCAGAGTGTACATGCAGAGGGGAGATGAACACTGAATATTACTGGGAGAAATGCAAAACTCCCGCTTGAAAGGCCTGCAGAATGTACATGCAGAGGGGAGATGAACACTGAATATTACTGGGAGAAATGCAAAACTCCCGCTTGAAAGGC
>PVJA010006467.1:0-32500 GCA_004027025.1 Myocastor coypus
TTCTTCTTCTTCTTCTTCTTCTTCTTCTTCTTCTTCTTCTTCTTCTTCTTTTCTTCTTTCTCTTCCACTTCTTCTCTTTGCTTTCTTTTTGCCAGTAGTATGCTGAAATTATCACAGTAACTTTGTGATATCATTTCAAAGCAAGAATTGTAATGCCAAGCTGTGGAGATAGCTCAGTAGAATAGATGCTTCCCTGGCAAATGAAAGGGCCTGAGTTCAATCCCTGGTTCTGGGGGAAAAAAAAAAAAAAAAAAAACAATTGTAATGCCTACTGCCTTGCTTTTGTTAACAATAACTTCTACTGTTATTCTAATTAAAATCTGTTTCCAGATAAATGTTAGGAGTGGTTTCTCTGGATCTGTGAGGTATGTTGATTGTATTTTGATCGGCATTGCATTAAGTCTGTATAACACTTTGGAGAATACTACGTTTACAATTTTAATTCTTCCTATCTATGAGCAAGCATTGTCTATTTTCTAAAATTCTTTTGTTCAGCAGGGAGATAGCTTGGTGGTCTAAGCACCTGACTGGCAAGTGCAAGGACCTGGGCTCAATTCCTGGTACTGCATGCTATGTCACCCTCATGCTAAGCCAGCCACTGAAACTGGGCGTGCTAGTGCACACCTGTAATCTCAGCCCTGGGGATACTGAAAAAAGAGAACCACTACAAGTCTGAGCTGCATAGTGAGACACTGTAGCAAATAAATAAATAAATAAATAAATAAATGATTAAAATATTTTAATCAGCTTGTATGTCTTTTTCTGAAGTACTGCAATATTTAATATATACATTTTTTACTTCCTTTGTTAGATTGATTCCCAAGTATTTCATTTTTTTGATGCTCCTTTAATGAGTGTAGTTTCCCTAGTGTCTTCCTCAGTGAGTTAGTTGCTTGTGTATATGTATGCTATTAATTTTGGCATATTAATATTTTTATCCTGCTATGCTACTGAATTTGTGTTTTAATTCTCAGATTCTCTTAGTGAGTTTTGCTGGGTTCTCCATGTAAAGTCTCTTGTCCTCTAAATAATAATAATTTTAATTTAACTTCTTCCTCTCCAGTTCTTTCTTTCTTTTTGTCTAAATGCTCTGGCATTTAATATTTCCATACTGTACTGAATTAGAGTGGTGATAGTGGACATACTTGTCTTATACCTGATTTTAGAGCAAGATCTTTCAGGTCTTATTCATTTAGAATGATATTGGCTGTTGGTGTCTCACAGATAGCATTTACCATACTGAGGTAAAGGCCATCTGTTCTGATTTTATATAAAGTTTTTATCCTGAATGAGTGTTGGAATTTATTTATTTATGCATGCACGCAGGTCTCACTATGCAGCTCGGGCTCATAGTGATTCTCCTGTTTCCTGCCTCCCATGTGCTAGGATTACAGGTGCATGCCAGCATGCCTAGACTCCATTGCTGGACCAGCAAGCCCTGGAGTGGAGCCTGAGTGGCAAGTGGGGCCAGGAATGAAACCCTGACCCCTGCACTTCCTTAAGCAAGCACTTAGTCCTTTGAGCTATACCACCAGCCTAGTGTTGGATTTTGTCAAAAGCTTTTTCTGTGTGTATTGTGATGATCGTCTCTCTCTCTCTCTCTCTCTTTCTCTCTCTTTGTCTCTCTCTCTCTCTCTCTCTCTCTCTCTCTCTCTCTTTCTCTTTTAGCTTTTAGTACAAGGGATACAAGGTCTACATGTTCTCACTAGGTAGATAGGATTTGTTAATCACATCTCAGGGCACCCTGGAGGTAGAGCTGGAATAGCAGGCTGGGGATCAAACCTTGCCCTTTTCAATCTGCCTAAGCAAGTGTGTTAGTTCGCGGAGCTATCTAGCTGGCCCAATCATGTGGTCTTTGCCTTTGGCTCTTTGATATGCTATATTATATTTATAGATTTGTGTATATTGAAACTTTCCTGCACCTCTGGGATGAATCTCACCTGATCACTTTGATGATCTGCTGCATTCTATTTGCTGAGATTTTATTGAGTATTTTTGTGACTATCTTCATTAGGGAGATTAGTCTGTAGTTCTGCTTTTGTTGAGTCTTTCTTTTGTTTTGATACCAGTATAATAATTCTCCCCAGAAATAAATTAAGGAGAATTGCCTTCTTTTAAATTATATTGCAGAGTTTGAGTAGCACTGACATTAAATCTCTGATTTCTTATAGAATTTGGTCATGAATCCATCAAGCCATGGGCTGTTCTTTACTGTCTTTTTGTTACATTTTCAATTTCTTTAACTAATATTGGGCTCTTCATAACTTTTATGTCTTTCTGATTCAGTTTTGATAATTCATACATCTCTAGGAGCCTGTCCATGTATTCAACATTTTCCATCTTATAAGAATAATTATTTTTGAAGTAGATATTGATGATTTTCTGAGTTTACATAGGATATTTAGTAATTTTAACCTTTTATTCCCTTATGACATGAACTTTAGTTTTTTCTTTACTATTGTTGGTAATGTTGGCTAAAAGTTTACCAATTTTATTTAATCTTTCAAGGAACCATATCTTAGATTCATTAATTCATTGTGTTATTTTCTTTGTCTCCGTGGCATTAATTTCACCTCTGAGGGCCAGCCAGACAGCTCATTGGATTAAAGTGCCTGCTGAGGCAGATGGAGGGACCAGGCTCAATCCACAGCCTGCCATGCCAGCCTCACCCGAAGGGTGTGCTGAGAAGGTGATTGAAACTTGCTGTGATGGTGTCCCAGTGCTTGGGAGGCTGAAAACAGGAGGATGAGTATGAGTCAAATGTGTGTAATGAGACCCTTTAGGTGCTTACTAAACACATTTAGAAAAGACTTAATTTCACCTCTGATCTTTATAATTTCTTGCATTACTGGAGCTTAGACTTCCATTAGTAGAAGCTTGAGAAATGCCATTAGACTATTTATTCATATTCAGTCTGTTTTGCTAAAGTGAGAGTTCACTGCTATGAAGTTTTCACTGTGGACTGCTTTCCCTAATATGAGATGCTACTGCTATAAATTTCCCTGTGAGGACTGATTTCATTGCATCCGATATATTCTACTAAGTTGTCTTTGAATATTCCTTCAATGCTAAATGTTATTTAATTTCTTTTTAATTTCATCTGAGGCCTGATGTTTGCTCAGGAGTTTATCATTTACTTTCCATGTGTTTATGGAGTTCTTATACTTTCTCTGATGAGTAACTTCCAAGTTCAATGCAGAATCATCAGATAAAATATATTGGATAAGTCCAATTCCCCTGCATTTACTTAAGCATGTTCTAGTGACTGGTATGTGATCCAACTTAGATAATGTCCAATGTGCAGCTGAAAAGACTATGTATTCAGATTTTGTTGGATAGAATACTCTGTCAAGGTCTACTCAGTCCATTGTTCAAAGATTTGGTTCAGTTCTGCTACTTCATTGCTAATTTTTTCTCTAGTTGATCTATCTCTCTGACATAAGGTGCTGTTTTAGAGGCCTGATATTTTTAAATTCTTTACACACTTGAGAAAGGAGTCCTTTGTCTGAAGGAGAGTCTGATATAACTTGTTTCAGTTTGTGAGTTTTCTTTTTTCTCTGTTGATGATTTATTTTGACACACAGAAACTTTCTAAAAAGATGAGATCCCAGGCTGATGAAATAGCTCAGCATTCTAACATGCCTGCTTAGGCAACCTTAGGCAGTTGCAGGGGATGATGGTTGAATCGCTGGCACCACATGCTATGCCAACCCCACCCCCATGGTGGGCTGAGACAGAAAAGAAAAAAAATATGAGATCACAGTTGTTGATTCTTTGATGTATTTTCCATATAGTTTCATTTATTGAATATAAACTTATCTCTTCAAATAAGTCTCACAAGAATTATAAATTTAATAATTTCCATTAAAATTACTGATACTTCTCTTTTCTCTTCTCTCTTTCTATGCACACTTTAACTGAGAATTACATCATTAAACCAGACATGATGACTATTGTTTTTAACCTACCTGTTTCACCACTTATATTGAAAAACAAAATGCTCACGAAATTCTTTCTTATGTTTGAACATATCACTTCACCAAATATAATTACTTGATGAATTTTCAGGAAAAAAAAAATCAAGGAGGGGATATTACCTGAGAGAAGCAAAATACAGGAAACACAGGACAATTTTATCTCCCTCTGCAAAAATCTTTGATAATGATTCTTAAGCAGTTAAGGAGAGTTATGTATGGAATCTTTACTAAGGAAAGCAAAGACAGCTGTGCTAGTGATATGGAAGATACACAACCAGAAAAAACAAAGATTGTAGAAGAAAGAGAAGTAACTGATATTTTCATAATTTTTACTTTTTCCTAAATGTTTTAAAGGAAATGTTTCAGTCTATAAGTGCTGAGAATTCCTGAAAGGTCAACAGAAAATGTCTCATATATAGTAGAATTCAAATCGTTAATTTGTACCTAAGAAAGTCAAACTTGAGTAAGTCTTCTCAATGATAGAACAAGGAAATTAGATATGCCATGAATGAGGCCATATTTATAAACAATTTTTAAATGTAAGCAATGTTTCCTTTGTACAATTACAGGTGTGTACTCAATACTGGAAATGGACTTCAAAAATGTCAATCACAATAAAAGCAAGTCTACACTTTAAAATATTACTGGAATTAAAAATAAATATTTGGACATCACCAGTAGAGTTTCTGAGTGAAGCTAATGAAGAGGCTGAGTGGAAAGAATAAATGTAAAAGGAAGTAGATGACCACACTTTCAGATACAGCCCCACATGTATGCTATGATGAAAAAATGAATACATCGGAAAAGGAAAGGAAAGTATCCAGCACTGCTTCTCAGTTGGGTAGGCAGTAATACTGAAAGGAGATTCTGCTCACTAGAGTTAATCAAGGCATAACTATGAAAAGTTGAACCAATTCATCCATGTGAAATCAGAACGTAAGATGAAATTGAAGACTAGTTAATCCTCATTTTAAGGCTGAATTTGTGCCAAGAATATTCTCGGGATATGTAGCAGTTACTGCCAAGAAACAATTCTTGCATAATCAGTTACTTGGGTAGTCACTTGAGAATTTCAAGACATACTGTAAACAAACTCTGTAGCATTGTTTCTTGTGGCATTCTGAGATCTTGTTAAAAAAAAAAAAAAAAGAACTAGCAAAATGGCTAGCAGGTAGTTGGGATGATAAATTAGTATACGTATTTGTATAGAAGTAAGACTGTCCTTTCTGCCTTGCCTCACCAGAAGCTACCTGAGGCTACATGAGTAAAGAAGATGGAAAGCTGAACATTTTCAGTTCTTGAGAATCAGAGATTTTGACATTGGAGTACACTGGAATCACTTATGATATTTATCTAAATTTTATTTTTATAATACATACCTCTAGAGAACCTGATTCAAAGGATCTGCATTGAACCCTTAATAAAGCTTCTCTCGTGGGCATATATGAAGTTGAACTGTCCTTTGAACAAATGTTTTAGTATAGTGACCTACCTAGAAGACACTGAACACCTTGTTGAACCTAATTGAAATGTGTCTGAGTAGAAATATTCTACTTTTTTTTACTATAAACACTACTTAATTATTAATATTATGCTATTTTATCATGTTTCAAACTGGAAAATTAGTATGTGATGTATTAGCCCAAACTTCTGTAATTTGAACATACGAAATTATGTTAAATTTCCCATGTTCTAAATCTCTAGGAATTCTCCAAGAGGGTAAGAATAGTCACTCAACTATGCTGTAGGTAAATTCAAGGTTATAAACTCACTCCTTATTCCTTAGTTATCTGGCTCATTTTCCTTTTAGCCATCAGAAATCTTTCCTCAACTTATCTATAATCCATTACAACAAAACAAGGTTGATTTTTCATGAAATAATGTGACACTAAAAAATTATACATATATATATTGAAATAGAACACATTAGACATTAATGATTTTATATAAATTTATTTCCATTCTTGTATTTGAACAAAAGAATCTTTTTGTACCATTTAACTCATATAAATATGTACATTACAGAGAAAGATACAATTAAAAATATAATTTTCATATCTGAGCTGTACTATTTGCTGTTATCTCTCTAGAGAATCAGAACTGCATGCTCTCAAATATCTTGCATATTAATTCTAAATATTATTTAAAATATTTTGTTGAAAATCCAAGTGTAGGCTTATCATGATAAACCATTAATTACATACCTAAAAATAGTTAACTGTATGTGGCCTTAATTTTTGAAATATTGTAATTGTAATTATGATAATTTTAATTTCTAAAACAGGAAAAATAATTTTGGGGCAAGCCTTAATTTTAGTATAGCAAAAACTCCTTGGAGAAGTAAAATGTTACATACACATGAGGAAAAATTTGAGTTATTAATCACAATGGAAAAATTAAGAACAAATATGTACAAGTAAAGTACAGCATAAAAGGGGGGGTTTAGTATAAATAATGTGTGAACAGTAAGTTATAGAGATAAGAAACTAGCATCTTAAATAAAGAACAATAAACAAAGCTTAGGATTGTAATCTGTTCCTTAGGGATTTCAAAAAACTAGGATTTAAAAAGTGAGTAACAGCTTATCCTAACTGATGTCTCTGCCCTTACTTGAGACCTTGGTGTAACAGCTTATCCTAATTGATGTCACCGCCCTTACTTGAGATCTTGGTGATTACCTCCTTATAATTCTTCTATTGTATGACCTAAATAAAAAGGAGATGCTTATGGAGTTCTGGGCTCACTTCGAGAGAGACAGATCGCAGTGAGATCTTGAAGCTGCATTCATCAGGTCTCATTTTTTTGTCTCTAGATCATAGCATAAAACAGTAAGTGTATTTTCTTATAAAAGAAAACGTTTTCTTCCATTGACACACTGAATTTAGATGAGCACTGTAGAGAAGCCAGAGTCAATATTAATCTCTAATATTTTCACTTTCAATTATTTATACACCAGGCACTGGGACTGGCATGGATATTGAGCAAGGACTAGCACCTGAGTCTTCCCTAGCTCAACTGTGAGAAAGCAGATTCTGTGACCAGTAAAACAATACCGAGGGAATTTTGCCTCTGAGTCACTGAAAAGATGGGGACGTAGGTGTGCTTGACCTTGGTAACAGGACTAAGGAACTAAGCTGTGGACTTCATTCTCAGAAGTTTAAAAAAGTAGTAATAATAATAATAAAATATATAAATACAAAAGTTGGAAGTAATGAGATGAGGGAAAAGAACTGCTGTAATGAAGAAGAAAGACATTATCAGCAATGAATTGGCTCAGTCTTCTCTGCATTAAGGTAATATTTTCTTTGATTTTTCTCATCTTTTTTGACCACTAAAATGCCTGTGTGGATAGGTGTCAATTTTTTTTTAAATATAGTTTCACTACCTAGAGATTATATTCTGAGAAATGGTACTTAAATATAATGTGAGCAATAAGTTCTGCTGCTGCTACTACTATCATTATTAATATTAATATTAATATTTTATTATTAGTTGAGATTTGGCACAGAATGAATTTAGTTCCAACCTGAGTTTTACTGGATAAATGTTTAACTACCACTTTGATATGTCTGCATTTTGGTGTCTTGTCATGTTAGTTACTTTTTCTTATTGCTGAGATAAAATATTCAATTCTCAAAGTTGATGAGGAAAGGTTTATTTTGCCTCACAGTTTATAGAGGTTTCATTTCATAGTTGGTTGCCTCAAAGGCAGCGTGACATGGTAGAGGAAATTAGTAGAGGAAAAGATCTATAGCTAGCAGAAAACAAATTAATGGAAAAACAATGGGAGTTCTTCTTAATTTCTTCTTCCTTCTTTCTGAGGTTTTATATGCAGCCAGGCAGTCTGCTCTTTGGGTTAGGCTTTTCTAGGTTAAACATTTCCATTTTCTACACCCAGAATAATGCCAAACTGACCAGTATGCTAATCTAGTAATCACACCCCTTTAATTCCATCATGGTACACTTAATTCCAACTTCATATACTTCCACCTTCAGACACCTAGATTCAGCAACCTCTGAAAATCCCCAGCTATGATCCACTGACACTTTGAGAAAACAGAAGTCAAAACACTTGCTCACTGTTATTCTAAATCACTTCAAGCCTACATTTAGCTCAACATTTGAAATAATGTTCCAGCAGACTTTTCTTTTCAAAAAGAGCTAAAATATTACAATCACTAAATATGTTTTGAAAATTTAAATCATCATGGAAAAATGTACAGGATGAAAATTATACCATCCCTGTAAATGACATAATTTCTTGCTATGTATAAATTGAAATGTTCACTATCTCATTTTTATGATGATTTTTACAGGGAAGTGAATTGCATAATTCCCCTACCTTGGACAAATTCAGCTGTAGTAACTAAAAAAATCTATTCATAGAAGGTCATTCTTGCCTTTTTCAGGGCTCTTTAAGCTACAGCTGTATGGCTGAAATGTTCTCTCTTGAATAAGATGGTGATCTTAAGGAATGTACTTCATATGTATTATATGTTCCAAATTTAATGAAGGCTAATTCTCTGAAAAGTTAAGCCCAATTCTTAGATGTCTCAGTTATTGTTCTCTGATTGGTTGGACAAATGCCAGACACCAAAAAGGAAGGGGAAAAGGGCTTATTTAGGTCACAATTACTGGAGGTTTCAGCCCATACTCATCAAGCTCCAAGGCGGAGTAGTGTATCACTGAGAACAACTTTTTATGGTGGCAGAAGACAGCAAAACAGGAAGAGCAAAAGAGAGGGGTAACAGCAACGAAGTCAACAGGAAGTCGGTCTCCCTTAAGTTGCATTCAGGCTGGGTGCCTCAAGACTGAATGTAAGTACTCACATCCATAATCCCAGCAATATTAAAACTCATAATTTTAGCTTTGATCATGAATTATTCTGAATCTCTAGATGTCCCCTCACAACCCTTTGACTGCATGAAACTTTGAAAGGACAACTAGACACAACCATAACGTTAGGTAAAACTTAAAATCAAATTTTCAAGCTCTTTTTAATCATGATTTATTTTAACTACATTTAGAGATTTGAAATTCTGAAACTACACAAGGGGCTGATTGACTTCATCAACTTGTTAGTTAGCAATCACATGTTATAAAGTTACTCAAAATCACTTTGTCTACTACAAATGTTAAAAAAAATTAGGAATAATATCAAATTAGCATACTTAGTATCGGTTCTATTATTTTGAAGCCTTGAAAGTAGTGTATGTTCTGTAATGTTTTATTAATTCTTCTTCTAATGTATGAGGCAAATTTCAAAAAATATATTTTAGTTTTTTTCCAGTGCAACCATTGATTAAAAGGCTATATGTTGATGACCACACATTTTGAGCACATGTTTGGTTTTCTTAGAAAGATTTATGTAAAGAATAGTCGCTTCTTTCAACCTTCATTATCTAGAAAGCTATTATATATAGCTAAATGCTTTTAATAATTTTGGATAGAGCCGGGTGTGGTGGCTCACGCCTGTAATCCCAGCACTCGGGAGGCTGAAGCAGGAGGATCAGTGTGAGTTCGAGACCAGCCTGGGCTACAAAAGCGAGCTCAAGGCCAGCCTGAACTATATGAGACCGTGCCTCAAAAAAAAAAAAATAAATTAATTAATTAAATAAATAAATAAATAAATAAATAATTTTGGATAGAAATTGCTGAACATTACTGGTGATTAGTATTACTCTTCATAATGCTTTTGTAAGTTGAATATGTAACGTCTATTCTTCATATTTCTTTGATACTCTGGGTGAATAAATTCTGAATAGATATATTAATAACAACATGTCATTGCCTCAAAGATATGTGCAAAACGATGCAAAAGAGTTTAATTAAGAACAATAGCCCAGCTGCTCTAGAGGCGGGAGGAATGGCAGCGGCTGCGCTGCATAGCTCCGCGAGGCTCCCGTGCACCTCGAATCTCAGCTTCCGCACGCTCCCCCCGCGTCGTCAAGATGCCCAAGAGGAAGGTTAGTTCGGCTGAAGGGTCGGCAAAGGAGGAGCCCAAGAGGAGATCGGCGAGGTTGTCAGCTAAACCTGTTCCAGCTAAAGTGGAAACTAAGCCCAAAAAGGCAGCGGGAAAGGATAAATCTTCAGACAGAAAAGTGCAAGCAAAAGGGAAAAGGGGAGCCAAGGGAAAACAGGCTGAAGTGTCTAATCAAGAAACCAAGGAAGATTTACCTGCAGAAAATGGAGACACTAAAAATGAGAGTGCAGCCTCTGATGAAGCAGAGGAGAAAGAAGCCAAGTCTGATTAATCACACACCATGTCTTATCAGTGCTCCCTGTCTCCCTTGTACAATCCAGAGGAATGTTTTTATCAACTATTTTGTTAATGCAAGTTTTTTAGTAGCTCTAGAAACATTTTTAAAAAGGAGGGAATCTCACCTCATTGCATTTTTTAAGTGTAAATGATTTTTTTTAGAGGTGAAATCATTCTCTGGTTGTTTTTTTTTTTTTTTTTTTGGTACAACCAGAAATAGTGGGGATATTGAATTATGGCAGGCTTTGACTGTCTTGGGTGTCAGCTTAACATTCCATAGGTGGGGGTTAGTTTTATATCCTGCAATACAAAGCATACTTAGTGGCAATTTGGAATTGCAGTCATGCATTTAATATGTCTTGAATACTTTAAATGATTTCTATTCCCTTGTTTTTAGTAGAATTGTTTCCTAAAGAAAACTACTTCCTAATTGTTGCCCTGTCAAAATTGTGTACACTCTATAACATCTTTGGTAGCGGTAGTCTGGTTTGCCTCGTTTTATTAATGTGCTGTGAAAGATCAAAATTTGAGTATGTAGTGTATGTGATACAAAATTGTGAATTGGTGGAACTTAAGTAACATTTGTCTGCATTTGAAGATACTGGTACTTAATCCTCTTACAGAAAATTTGTCCCTAAATTTGAAGCTGGAATATCACTGGAATAACTGAAAAATGATACCTGGATTTTTTAGTATGTGCGTTAAGAATTGTGTACAAAGTGAATCGTGTACTGATCCTCAACACAACCAATAAAATCTCAAATATTGAAAATTAAAAAAAGAACAATAGTGGGTTGGAAAGATAGCTCAGCAGTCTAAGTGTCTACCTAGCAAGTGCGATGACACAGATTCAATCCTTGGTATCACAAGCTGGCCCTGTGCTGAGGCAGCCACTGAAATCAAGAATGGTAGAGCACCCCTGTAATCCCAGAACTGGTGAAGCTGGACAGGAAGATCGCTCCAATTCTGAGCTGCATAATGAGACTCTGTACCAAATAAATTAATAAAAAGAAGAGTTTAAAATGTCTCTTCACTTTTATTTGCTTTTTGTTGGAAAGTATTAAAATCCAGTGATGAAAATTTAACAGGCAGGCAATAATAAAAATCTCCATTTCCTTTCCTTAGCTCTTTGTGTTCCTTTCTAGAGGTGAAGGCATAAATAGTTAATAAATAAGTTGGGGAGGGTGAAGGACCAGGGGTTAAATACAGTTGCTTCTAGATCAGGCCTCGAACAAATAGTAAGACATCATTTCCAATAGAATAACGACAAAAAAAAAAAATTCAAATATTGCAATAAAAAACTTCTAATATTATTGGGGAGTTAATTTTCCTGTCTAGTGACTTTCAATATTTTTTTAAGCTGGAATAAACAACTTGCTCCACTTAATGCTGATCCATGGTTAAAATGTGGCACATATTTGTTTAATAATTTATTTTATTTTTCTTGTTTCAGAACCTTTGTTTGTTTATTCACTCATTTTTATGGCCGGCTCAGCCCACCTCGAGGGAAGGGCTGGCGCAGCATGTGGTGTCAGGGATGGAACTGTGGTCCCTGAAGCTGCCCAAGTTTTCCCAAGCATGTGCTTTAGACCACTGAGCCATCCAGCCGGGCCCCTCCTTTTTTTTTTTTCAAGACTTTTTAAATTTTATTTTAATATATTTTATGCTCAAGTAGTAGTGAGTGCTTTTCACTTTCAAACACAGTGTACTCTAAATAAATTTATTTCTACTGAGTTGGCTTAGAGCTTATAACTTGTAGTATCTCCAAGACAGATATTTATCATATTTGCGATAACAAGAAGTGAAGTCAATTATATAATAAATGTATTTGACAAATTAGAATGTAGTTAAGCACACTTCAACATTAATGGTCAATATATTTATTCAAAGAGAGCTCTTTCCTTTACTCTTTTGCCATTTTAAAAGTTGGCCTGGTAATCTTTTTTTTTTTTTTTGAGGGACCTGGGTTTGAACTCATGACCTTGCACTTGTCATGTAGGCACTTGTGCCAAGGAGCTATCTCTCTGGCCCCTGGCCTGGTAATGTTATATTTGGTTATCCATTTGAAATTTCAGGAGGTTGCAAAGACATGAATATTAAAATATTTTAAGTCTAATGGTGAAAAATGAGAATTACCCTAAATATCTAGTAATCAGATTGTGATTAATTAAATGAGGGCATATTTCAAACTAAACTAATGCATTAAAACTATAAATACAGTATACAGGGCAATATAACATTATTCAAACAGGGCCCCTGGTGTTCCCTGTCTCACCTCCCAGCTATTGCAGAAGCCTCACTAAAATTCAGACCACGTGCTATCATAGAAGTCAGGCAGAGCCACTATTAGCTACAGGGCTCAGTTCAGCCCAGTCTAAACTCACACACCATCAAGGGAATCTCAGAGCTGTGACCACAACCCTACCTCAGGAACTTTGGTGAGTTCTACCCTGTCATTCAAACTTCATGGAAGAGTTGGAGATCTGAGCCCTATACCACATCTATACCATCACTCCTAGGTGGACAATGACAGATTCAAAAATTCAAAAATAAACAAAATGCAATCTCAGACCTCAGCCCACTCAGAACAAGTCCCGAAGACATGGCCATAGAATTTGAAAGTCTGACCTCAAATTTTTGGAGTGACAGCAACAGGAATAGAAAACAACTACATCAGGTTGTAGAAGACATCAGAAATAACCTTTCAGGGAAAAAAAAAAAAAAAAGAGACAGCAATCATGACAGGTTTGCTCAGTAATTTTAAAGGAGATTACTTGGCACCTGATCCAACTATTAAGAAATTAGGAGAAAAAAAAAAGAAAAACTGAACATCAGAGGACTCTATGTGGCCCATGGGACTCTGGTAGCATGTGATACTTGACTTTCAGAATTCAAGTGTGTAGCTTTCCTGGCACCTGGCCCAACTGCTGTAGGCACCTGAATTAGATAGAAACATTCTAGACAGTTGGACAGGGTCAGGCCCTCAAGTAGACAAGATGGAAGACAAGGAGACTTTACAACTTGAAAGAGATAGACCGTTACTGTGGGCCAGACCCCAAGACAAAAGAAAAAAAATGTAACCATATACTTCTCTGGGAATGCACATCAGGGATTGATATTCTAAATTGATATCAACCACCTTAAAAGAGCCTAAATGGGTCACGAACCCAACTCCCAACAGGAATAGACCCTATCCTGTGCTCATGCCCACTTGTTACTTGACTCGTTTCCCCATTTAGTCCTGGATTTAATCACGTTTACCTGAGCAATGGTGCTGATAATCTCATTGGTTGACCACAGTTTTGTCCCACACCATGCCCCCCTAAGCAAGTTCTCATGGTTTTCAAGTTAGACTCGCCCCACCACATGGTTTTGCTCTATAAAAGTCCCTGAAAGAGATAGCTTTCCAGGGACCACACACTCAGGGCCCCCCTTGTGTCTCTCTCTCTAACAGGAGCTTTCTCTTCCTGAATAAATATATCCTGCTCATAACTTCCATTTGCTCCTAAAATTCATTCTTCGGTTTTAGAGAACACAAACCTGCCGCAGGTACTTTTCAGGTTGGCAGTTTCAGTTTACCCTATATCACTTGGAGGTTCCCTGTATCACAATCTCTTGTAAGCTTTGATCCTTGGCCCCCAGTACATAGGCTTGAAGCTTATGCTTACACTGTACCAACATTTTGAGAACTTAGGAGGATCCTGGGTGAATTGTGGGATCCTGCTGAATCTGGACAACACATGCCACCTGCACTGAAGATTTGTTGAATATTAACCAGTCCCCCACACTTGTATTGAGAGACTTGATGAGTCCTAAACTGCTTCTACTGTATTAAAGTGTTACTGACAAACTCTCCATGGCTCTCCCACCACAGCTAACTTTGTGTGAATATTGGGAGGCTTAAAAGCGCTAAAACATAGGAAGAAAAGGCAATCTTAATCCTACGCCCACCCAGAAAAAATGCAGGAGATGAGGATTTAAAGAACATGGAAGTCACACACAAGAAATTTTTGCAATGATAGCAGCTAAAGTGTAGGAACTTCATGCTATAGAATAAATAGGATCAGACTGAGAACTTCATGTTACAGGTGTCAATGACTCCACAGGAGAAAATACAAAAGACATAGAAAGACTATTTACAGAAGGAATAACAAAAAAATTTTCCAAAAATGGGAGAACAATCTGATATAAGTGAGATTCTATAGAATTCCAAATAGACATAAGACAAACAAATTTCAACTACACACATAATAATCAAAATCTCAAATATTCAGCCAAAGAATAGAATATTAAAAGCTTTTATGGAGGAAAAACAAAAATATATTTTGGAAAGCCCATTACAACCACAGCAGACTTCTCAACACTAATCATCAAATTGAGAAGAGCTTCGAGGAAAGTATTTCTGATCGGGAAATAAAATAACTTCCAACCTAGATTGATGTATCTGGAAAGCAATCTATCAATATTGAGAAAAGACCTTTCCATGAAGAAGTACAACTGAAGAAATTTGTGACAACCAAAACAGCAATGAAAATAGTACTGAGAGATTTTGAGAAAAAGACAGAAACAACCACCACATCAAGAACAACCAAAAGGAACCCTGAAACAGAGCAAGTAATTCAAACAAGGGAAAAAGTATGGAAACTGTAGCAAGAAAAAAAAAATGACAAAGATAAGCCAATACATATCAGTTATAATCATCAAAGTAAATGTCCACAATTAACTAAATGAAACAGATTAGCAAATTAGATTGAAAAGCAAAATCCAACATTATGCTGCATAGAAAAAATACACTTAATTCAAAAGGAAATTCGCACAATGAAAGTTAAAGAATGGAAAACAATTCTATTGTCACAGGAAACAAAAAGAAATAAAAGCAGCGGTACCTATTCTGGTTGCTGAAAATATCAATTTCAAAAAAAAAATCATTCAAACAAATGCAGATGGTCGCTGCATATTGGTTAAGGAAAAACAGCATGAGGAAGAGATAACATTAAATATATGCATGCAATATAGGAGCACCCATATATATAAGATAAATTTAACAGACATGAAATATCAAATGAGCAATAATGAACTTGTAATGGGGAACTTTAACATGCCATTATCTCAGAGAGATAGATCAATAAGGCAAAAGATCAATAATGAAATAACAAAACTAAACCAAACTTGTCAATAAATGGAGTAGTAGATCTTTACAAAGTGTTTCACTCAACCGCAGCAAAGTACACGTTCTTCTAAGTTAGATATGAGATATTCTAGCATATGGGACCACATACTAGCACACATAAATATGTCCCATACACACAAACATGCTTATGTAAGAGCAAAGGAATTTAAATTATCTCATACATAATATTTCTCATGAAACTTTAAATTACTATGAAAAGACACCACAAAATGACTTTCTACATACAAAGGCTATGATTAGCCCCATGTCTATCATTATGCACTAATGTGTAATCAAAATGGATCAAAAATTCAAACATCAAAATAGAAACAAGTGGCTAGCGAGATAGCTCAGTAGAATAAGCACTTGGCTGGAAAATGCAAGGACCTGAGTTCAATCCCCAGTTCAGCAAGAAAAAAAAAGGCAAAGGAAGGAAGAAGGAAAGAAAGAAAGAAAGAAAGAAAGAAAGAAAGAAAGAAAGAAAGAAAGAAAGAAAGAAAGAACCTTATGGAGGATATAGTATATAGCAATCTTAATTAAAGACATAGAGGTAGGTAGAGAGTTCATGAACTAAACCATAAACACATGTTAATTAAATAACAAACTCTTTGGTGTGTGAGTCAGACCCTTAGGGCCCCCCAGAACCTCATTCAGCACAGACACAACACGTGAGTGGGACTGCCCAGGACCTGACAGATCCTCATTCGACCCACAGTCCAGGCCAGGCATGTGAGTGAAACTTCCTCCAGACAGGCCCAGTGTGGAACCCTGTAGGGGAACTTCCCACGGATAGGCTAGAGGCAAGACCCACTCAGCTGATCCAGGAGCAAAACATCTTGCCAGAGTGGCAAAGTGGGTTCACCTCCAAGGGATGTAGCAGAAAAAAGGGAGCACAGCAATGAGACCCAAGCTACACCCATCTGGACTAGCTGGAACTTGGTAGATGTGGATTACTGGTGCTAAGATAAGAACTCTACCAAAGATCTACATTACAGATCAGAAGACCATGCTATACAAAATGACAAAAGAGAAAGAGCAAAATGCAGTCTCAGGCCCCAAGCCCACCTAGAACAAATGTAGGAGACAATAGAAGAAATTAAAAATCACAAACCTGAAATTTCTGAAATAATAGCATCTGAAGTAAAAAAACAACTGTGGAAAGGTATAGGGATAATCAGAGGTAAAAAGAAATGATAACTACAATGAAAGAACTACTAAATGCTTGTAAAGAATGTGCTGATAAAAAGTAGAGGACAGAAAAATGATGGAATCCTTAAATGAACAATATATGAAAGAAATAGCAAGCATGAAGCAGATCCAAACTGCTATATAGGAAATTATAACCTCACTCAAAAGCTGGCAAAACCACTTGAGTGAAAGTGAAGATAGACTTTCAGACCTTGAAGACACTGTTGCAGCTAGTGAAAAGATTTAAAAAAAAAAAAAAAAGTTCTCGTAAAGACAATTAGGATTCAGGAAAAAAGTAACTGAACATTTGCTAAGATAGCCAGAGCTGTTAGACACGTGTGAGAAATAAAACAGCAATGATTGGAAAAGTAGAAGTGAAATTGTTGTTATTCATAGGTGACATGATATGCTACATAGAAGACCCCAAAACAACCAAGATACTCACATATTTAATAACAAAAATCAGTTCTATAGCAAGATACTATGTCAACACTCAAAACTCTGCAGAATTTTTGTACACAAAGAATACACTGAGAAGTAAATTAGTGAAACTATACTTTTGATGATAATACCCCCCAAAATGAAATATTTAGCAGTTAATCTAACAAAGAAAGTAAAAGACTTATACAGTACAAATTACAGTACTCTGAAAAAAGAAATTGAGAATTTCACAAAATGGCAATTCATCACAGGTGAATTGACCATGCATCGGAAGAACTGACATTGTGAAAATGGCTATACTCCCAAAATTATGCAGATTCAATGCAACCCCAATTAAAATACTATTAACATACCTTACACATCTGGAGAGACTATTTCTAAGATTTTTTTCTGGAAGAGGCCTAGAATAGCAAAAGCAATCCTGGCCAATGGAGAAAAGGCAGGAAGCATCAAAATCCATGTCTTAAAATTATAGTACAAAGGTAGTGTGATAAAATTATCTTGATAGTGGCAAAAAAACTACCTGGTCATCAGTGGAACAGATTAAAAGATGAAGATACAATTGCAAATACACTCAGACATCTTATCATTTGTTTTAAATTTCTAAGCCTTATTAGCAAGTTAGTAAAACTAACATTTGAATATCTGGCATTGTAAAACTATTAAAGTATGAAATTCCTATGGCTAAATTCAGCATGAAGGGGTAATGGCACTTGGTTGCTAGCGCTCTGCAGGGCAGTGTCAGGTGTCTTCTAAACCCAACACCAAGAATTTAGATGATGGGACCTTGAAGGCAAGCAAACAGAGAAAGGTACAACATTCAGCAGTGACTTAAATTTCATCCTGGAGCAGCCTGCAAAATTTATGTTTTGCTTTAAGCTTTGTTTCTATCCTTGTGGTATCCATCCCTGTGCTTTTTCACTCTCTGTTTACTTTCCTTTAGTTCTCTGTCTGTCTCATGATCTTCACTTTTGAGTTTGGTTTCTTTTCTACATTTCAATTATTATCTCTCTCTACTTTTCCATCAGCCTCTCAATCACCATGCAGTAACCATGGCCTGTCTGTGTTTTTGTGCCTGTCCTTTCAGAGCCATCTTACCATTGACAAAGTGGTCAGACATGTTCACTGGAAGACAAGTGGTCACTGTAATAAGTGTTACAGAACAAGTGGTCTAACACATGCAAAAGGCTGAAGTGGGAAGATTTTTCTATTTTTTGTACATTCTCATGATGTTCATGAAATAATATGATATGTAAAATAGCTGAAATTTTAGCCCAATTTTATACATATAGTATTACTAGGAATTTTTCCATGTATTAAGTATAACTATGGTTTTAGTAAAAATCATAAAACAGTCTTCAATGGCAAGTGATGAAAAATACTAAATAGAATGAGAAACTCATTTTTTGTATTGTCAGAGGTTGATATCTGGAAATTAATTTTTGTTGCTATTGTTTTATATATATATATATATTCACATTAATATAAAATACTTTCAAAAGATAAAAGTGCACAATATTTTACACTTTTGGTCATTGGATTAATAATAATTTCACCTGGTGAAAGGGTTTAGTCTAGTCACATTTATATATTTATTGTTTGTTTAGAAATGTGACTAGACTAAGCCCTTTATATATATATATATATATATATATATATATATATATATATATATGAATATATATACATCTAGAGCAGTGGGACCAACTTTTATTTAAATTGAGATATTCCTCTGAAACGGAATCATAGATACTCTATTTATTTGTAAGATTCAAGGCGACATTATTATGTCATAATTATTAGTAGCGCTCTACCTTCCCCATACATTTTCTAATGTTAAACAGCAAATAATAAGATTATCTTATTTCATTTAAGAGACTAATCATGAACTATTAAGCTCACAGTGCAGGATTGGATTTCATCCGTGGAATGGAGAAGGGAGTGATTCTGAGAAATTCTGCCAAACTTGGTTGGTTGTTACAAATGTTCGTAGATCTTGTTCAGATTCATGTCTTGTTTATTTGATACCGTACAACCTTCTAATGGAGGCTACATTATGGGGACCCTGCTTTCCAGACAGCAAGTTCTCCATCTACCTTTGAAGTTACTTCATTTTGCTTTGATCTTCAAGTAATTTTTTTCACAGCATTTATTTTCGTGAGTGGTAATGGTTAAAGTCACAAAGTCAGAACATTTCTTTCCTTATTCTCTCCTGTAGGCTAATGGAATTGTCAAAGCTAACCTCAGATGTACCTCTTTGATAACAAATCTGAAGTTGTTTTTCAAACTTATTCCACCATCTTTCTGAAAATAAAAGAAAGTGAAAAGAATAGTGAATGCCTACATATACACTGTTTTTCCTAAGAGAAAATAGGCTGTGTTTTAAAAATGAGTATGGATCATAGTTTTATACTTTAGCTATTTTAAATATAGGGAGAATGAACTGGATTTAATGTAGTTGATTTTCAAGCCACGTTACTATATTTCATATAACACAAAGGGCATTTGAATTTGATTATGCAGTAGATTACTTAAATTAATATTTTTACATAGATAATACTTGATGTTCTGACAATTTAATCTATTCAAAAATTAATCCAGTTAATTGATTACTACATTAATTTAATTTCACTGATTTAAATCCATGTGCTCTATTTTTGTTAATGTTTTGGCGAGAGATTCTTACCTAAAAATGATTGACTATCATTGTTAACAAATAAATATAAAATAAATAGGGCCCTGCGGGATGGCTCAGTGGTCTAAAGCGCCTGCTTGGGAAAGCTTGGGCAGCTGCAGGGACCGCGGTTCAATCCCCGGCACCACATGCTGCGCCAGCCCTGCCCTTGGGGTGGGCTGAGCCAGCCATAAAAATGAGTGAATAAACAAACAAAGGTTCTGAAACAAGAAAAAAATAAATAAATTAAATAAAAAAATTCTAAAAAATAAATAAATATAAAATAAATAAACAAATTCACACATACAAAACTACAGAGATCTGAGATTAATGGGACATAGCCACTGCTTTGTTGTGTTTTCATTTTGTTAGGATACTACTGGTATTGGTGAGGTACAAGTAATAAAATATCACTGAAAAGACGAGAATCAATGCATTGCAAGTAATGTCATCTTAATTGTGTTTATTTACTATTTCTGGAAATGTTAAAGTTTCAGAAACTTAGAAATTGTTTCACCAGCTTCATAATCATTTAACTGAGAAATCTATGTGAGAAAGATGAAATTTAGAGAAAAAATAACATGGCAAGCACACAGAACAGTGGAAATATGTGTTAAGCATCAAATTAACAGTAGAATTTTGTGAAAATCTGTGATGCAAGAGACTTTTATCAATAAACAATGCTCTTGGAGCACTGCATACAATTCAGCTTCCAAAGACAAACACAAGTTAAAGACAATAGACCACAAAAGAACTCATGTAAATTACCTCTCCCTGTATCTGTTTACAAACAATTATTTCCCCTCTTCATTGACCACGTCTTATGCTAACTTCCTTAAGGTTCTGCTCTTATCTTTAGGTCCACACTTGCTTCTCGGAGTTTCTTTCTCTTTTAAAATATGCTTACCTCTATCCCAAACTTCAAGCAAAGCAAGACAATATTCATTTTTCTGTTGACATCTTCTTTTACAGTGACTATCTATTGCCATTACTTAATTCCCAGTAGTCAAGTTTTCCAAGGTTCCAGGCTAGAGTAAGTCTGGTATGTCTCTATGTGTTTAAAATTTCTAATTAATTTACATATATATGTGTAGTGGCTATTAATTTCATATTATAGGATAGAGGCTAGATCTGCTTAAAATAATTTCACAATTAACTTTCTCAATCTAATAGTATCTGAAGAAGGTTCTATTATTCCTTCTATTTGAAGATGGGAAAAGTGAAGAAAAAACAATTAAAAATAACAGGTACAGTTACTAAATTTCTGAAAAATTCTTGTCTCAGCACTATAGCCTCCTCCAAACTATATTATGCTCTCAGATTTCCCCAATATGAAACTCTGATACTGCCAGAACTACCACAGTGAAGTGGACGGAAATAGGCAGTTGGATTTGCAGCTCTACAATAAAATATACTCTACCTGAAGTAGCTTAAGGCCATCTGAAGGAAGAAAGCTGCTCCTGTAAACCTCTGGAAGAACCAAGATTCTTTTTAGCAAGCAGAACTTCAGTTCTTAAAATGATAGGCTTTTGACAGTCTCGCCAAGCTCTCTTCTGCTAAAAGGGAAGTTCAGCTGTTCTCTTTGTATAAACATTAGCTCTTTGTCACTTCTGACAAGTTTTTTTTTCCTTTAGCCCGACTTGCAAACCATACCAACCTAACATATTTGGAAAGCACATAATCCCCATCAACTAAGGCTTACAGTCCCTCTCAGGTGAAAATGGCGATAAAAAGCATAGATTTCTACTCCTTCTGAACTCCATAAAGAATTATGGGAGTTTATGTCTCTCAGGGGTAACTGAGGCAAAAGATGAGTTTTTGGCTAACTGTCTGGACACATTCAGCCCTGCTGGACTGGAGAATACTAGTACAGACCTCCATCGCTAAAGCTAGAAATTGAATAACTTTGGTCACATCAGAAATGAATTGTTTTATCTTTAAAAGAGCATAGAAAATTCTGGAAGCCTTTCTACTTTTTTTTTTTTAGTTCAAATCAAATTTATTTTTGGCTTTTTGAGACAAGGTCTTGCTGTACAGTTCAGGCTGGCCTTGAGCTCAGTTTTGTAGCCCAGGTTGGTCTCGAGCTCTCACCGATCCTCCCGCCTCAGCCTCCCCAGTGCTGGGATTACAGGCATGCACCACCACACCTGGATCAAATCAAATTTTTTGATAGGGGAAATATTATAGCTAATAAAATATAAAATTTGTTTTTATTATCTTTCATGAGAAATAAAAATATATAATAATGTGAAAATTTGAAAGCACATTTGTAGTACATTTTAGTATATGATACAATGCATATTGCTGTCCTCCTATTAGTTATGCAGAGCACAGGATATAGATGTTATCATTTTTCAAATCATTATTGGTACAACAAAATTTCTTCTCATTGAACTGAGAGAAAGTAGTTGTATACATAATCCAATGTTTGATAATTGCAATGGGTTACTGGAAAAACTGGCAATGTTGGAAGCTGTTCATTTAATCATTTTACAGCTTAGCATTCTAATCTAGCTTTCCGTTTTATGCCTTGTGGTTAAACTTTTCTGCTGGATGGTTAAGAGCAAGTTCAAGCATGACCTGTATAGCAAAACATGGAACTTTTGTATCTCCCAAGGTCAGTCAAATCCCCTCAGGCTTTACTTTGCAACCATGTACAGTGCTTTGTAGAACTATTGTCAGTGTCAGCCATGTGGATGAGTCATGACCATTGCTTGACCAGTTTGCTCTCTGTGAAAGCCTGAGAGAATGTTTTCTCTCTAAGTGACTTTCCTTTGGCACACAATGTATCTTTAGTCCCTCTCATTTGTAACCCCAAAACCTCCTCACACAGAAAATTTGGAAAACCTCTGAGTTATATGGTGTTATAGCACAAGTCCTCTTATGTCCTGAGTCCTGACTGACCCTGAAGGGCTAGGGCCAAAATATTGGCTATTCTTGTAGCCCTTCTTGTTCTCTAATTTTTAGTCCATAAACATATCCTTAACCTTCCAGAAAAAAAAAAGCTTAGTGATACTGTTTCTCTACAACATAGGTACTTCAGCATGACATCACTGTCTTTCCCAGTATCAAATATCTTAGACTTCACTTGGAATTGGTATTTTCTATCAATCATTGATATTCTCATATATCTCTATTAAATGTGATAAAAGCAGCTACATATTTTCACATTTAAAAATCTAAGTACAAAATTGTAGACAGTCAATCCTATAGCATTTTCCTCGTCTCTTACTTTCTTTTAATACCTGTTTTTGTTTTCTTATAAACCAACCGTTTACTTGAGAGAGAGCATAGCATTAACTAAAATTACATTAGAAGCAGCACACATCTAAAAGGCCAGAATGACAGGCGTTGCAATCATATTTTTACTGTTCTACATTGCTATCCAGTGTCAAAAACATTTCCGAGGTTTCTAGGATCATTATGTAATTCATCCTGTGTGTATAACTGCATGGTTTTGCCCCTGCCATGCTTTTCTTTTCTGCTTGAAGTCACTTCATTGTTTAACCCTTAAGTCCTTGATTTTCATTAGCTGTTATGCTTCTCCATTTCTTTTCTTCTTTTGAGATCTTGCACTAGAGAGACTACATAATATTTACACATGTAACTCTGGTTTATTTCACTTATGAGAATGTGTTCAAGGTACATCCATTTATGTATCAAGTCTTCTAGTTTATCACACTTTATAGCCAATATATTCCATTGTATAAAAATACCACTTCTTTTTCAACCATTCTTCAGATGATGAGCATTTTGGTACTTTCCACAATCTGGCTATTACAAATTGGACTGCTATAAACAGATGTGCAGATATCACTATTGTATTATGTGTTTAGTTCTTCTGAGAAAATTCCCAGTAAGGGGGGGGGGGTAGCTGGATAGAATGGGATTTCTAGTTCCAGTTTTTTAAGTAGTCTCCACACTGCTCTCCACAATGATTTTACAAGTCTGCATTCCCACTAGCAGTGGAGAAAGGTGCCTTTGAGCTCATGGCCTCTCCAAAATTTGTTGTTGCTTCATTGGTTTATAAAAGCTGTTCTTTTTAGGGTAACATGGTATCTAAGTGTTGTATTAATTTGCATTTCACCAATGACTAGTGAAGTGGAGCATTTCTTCATGAATTTGTAGGCTTCTTGAATTTCTTTCTCTGAGAAGTGTGTGTTCATCTCAGATGCCCATTTCTGGACTGTGTCTTTGAATTATGAGACCCTAATGATTTTTAGCGCTTTATAGATTATACGTTGAAGACCTTTGTTGGAATACTTATTAGTTAAAATGTTTTAGAAATTTGTGGGTTGTGTTTTCACTCTGTTGGTAATTTATTTTGAGGTGAAAAAAACTTGTTAGCTGGAGGAGGTCCCAGTTGTTGATTCTTTCAACTGTTAAAACTGCATTTTGATTTTTGTCCATGAATTCTTCGCCTACCCCAATGTTAAGATCTCCCAATTTTTTTCTTCCAGGAAATACAATGTTTCTTTTTTAATATTTAGATCTTTAATCTATTTTTACGTTAGTTTAGTGCATGTTGATAGACCTGGGTCAAGTTTTACTTTTCAGGATGTAGAGAGCCAGTTTTTCCAGCACCATTTGTTAAAGAGACTATCTCTTCCAGTAAGCATGTTTGGCCCCTTTGTGAAAGATATTGTGGCTGAGTGTATTTGTATTTGCTTCTGCATTCTTGTGAATTCAATTCATCCTCGGTTCTATTTTTTCTGCTGGTACCATGCTGATTTTGTCACGGTAGCTTTGTAGTATAACTTTAGGTCAGTAATTGTAATGCCTCCTGCCTTGTCTTTGTTGCCCAGAATTATCTTTGCAATTCTAGGTCATTTAAATTTTAGGAATGATTTCTCCAAATCTGTGATGTATGTGGATGATATTTTTGATAGGTGTTGCATTAAATCTGTATAACAATTTAGGAAGTATGGCCATCTTCACAATGTTGATTCTTCCTATCCAGGAGCAGGGAATATCATTCCATTTTCTGAAATGATTCAGGATCTCCTTTTTCAGAGTACTGTAGTTTTTATTGAAAATGTCTTTTACTTCTTTAGTTAAGTCAATTTCTAAGTGTCTCATTTTCTTCAGTGCTATCGTAAAAGTTATTCTTTCTTTAATTTCTCACTCAGTGTGTTTGTTGTCTATGTAGAGGAATGCTGTTGACTTCTGTGTATTGACTTTGTATCCTGCTATCTTACTGAATATGTGTATTAATTCTAGTAGCTTCTTGGTGGAGTTTTTTTTGGGTGTTTTGAGTATATTATCATGTCATCTTCAATCAATGATAATTTAAGTTCTTTTTTTAACCTATTCTTATTCCTTTTATTTCTCTCTCCTGTCTAATGGCTAGCTAATGGTTCCAAAACTATATTGAGTAGAAGTAGTGATAGAGAACATCTTTGTCTTGTAGCAGATCTGAGAATAAAACAGTTCCATTTTTCCCCGTGCTGAATTACATTAGCTGTTGGATTGCGCTAGATGGCTTTTCTCAATTTGAAATAGAAGCCATCTACTCCAATTTTCTGTAGAAGTTTGAATGTCACTGAGTATTAGACTTTGTCAAAAGTCTTTTCTGCATTTATTGAGATGATCATGTGATTTTTCACTTTGGGTCTAATGGTATAGTGTATCACATTTATAGATTTGCATATATTGAACCTTTGTTGTATCCCTGGGATGAATCCTATCTGGTCCTGGTGTATAATCTTGATGATTTGCTGTATGCGACTGGCGAGTATTGTATTGAGGATTTTTTTTTGTTTGTTTGTTTTTTTGCCTTTTTGAGACAGGGTTTCACTATGCAGTTCAGGCTGGCCTTGAGCTCAGTTTTGTAGCCCAGGCTGGTCTCGAACTCGCATGGATCCTCCTGCCTCAGCCTCCCAAGTGCTGGGATTACAGGCGTGAGCCACCACGCCCGGCTGTATTGAGGATTTTTGCATCTATGTTCATCAGAGAAATTAGCCTGTAGTTCTCTTTTCTAGTTGCATCTCTCTCTGGTTTTGATATTAGTGTAATACTTGCCTCTAGCAATGATTTTGGGAGGATTGCTTCCTTTTTAATTTTATTCAGGAGTTTGAGGAGTATTGGGATTATGTCTTCTGTAAATTTCTTGTAGAGTACAGTAGTGAATCCATTAGGACGTGGATTTTTCTTTGTCAATAGGCTTTTTATAACATTTTGTATTTCATTGACTGTTATTGTGTTGTTGAGAGATATTATGTCTTCCTGATTCAGTTTTGGTAATTTGCACCTTTCTAGGAATCTATCCATTTCATCTGTGTCTTCAATTCTGTGAGAGTAAAATTCTCAAAGTAGTTATTAATGGTTCTCTGAATCTCTGATGTGTCTGTAGTTATTTACCCTTTTCATTCCTTATTGCTGGAATTTGAGTCTTCCTCTTTTTGATGGGGATAGCTATGGGCTTATCAATTTTATTTAATCTTCCAAGAAACCAGATTTTTGATTCAGTAATTCTTTCTATTGTTTTCTTTTTCTTAATTGAAATATTTTCTGTGCTAATCTTTATAATTTCCTCCCATCTTTGGGCTTTGGATTTCATTTGCTCTTCTGTTCTAGTCGGTGTAGGTGCTGAATGAGAGTATTTACTTGTTCCCAGTCTTTTTTCTTAATATGTGAGCACAGAGGTATAAATTTCCCTCTAAGAACTGCTTTCATTGCATCCCATAAATTCCTGTAAGTTTCTTTGAATTTTCATTAAATTTTAGATATTGTTTAATTTCTTATTTTATTTCATCAGTGACCCACTGGTTGCTTAGAAGGTGTATTTCTGGGGTTCTTGTGGTTTCTTTTGTCATTTATTTCCAGTTTCATTGCACTGTGGTCAGATAATAGGCACGGGGTAATTTCTGTTTTCTTGCCTGTACTTAAGCAAGACCTATGCACTGATATGTGGTCTATTTTGGAAAATGTCCCGTGTGCAGCTAAAAGATACGTGTAAGCAGAAGTGATTGTGTGGAATACTTTGTGTATGTTCACCAAGTCTAGTTGTTGCAAGTTCTGGTTCAGCTTTTTGCTAAGTTTTTGTCTGCTTGACCTATCTTTTTCGGATAGGTGTCAAAGTCTCCTGTTAAAATGGTGGTATTGGATATTAGATTTTGCATGTCCTTTAAAATCTGTGTTATATAACTTGGTGCTCCTGTGTTGGGTGTGTATATATTCATGAGTCTCACTTCTTCATCATGAATTTTCCCCCTATCAATCTTGGTTTGAAGTTTAGACTGTATGTAAAGAGGATTGCTGATGCTGCTTTTTTATTTTTTTATTTTTTTATTATTTTTTTAGGTTCTGGAACATGTAGTATTGTTTTACATATTTTCACTTTTAGCCTGTGAGTTTCTTAATGAGTTAAATGCATTTCTTGTATACAGCATATTGCTGGATTTTGTTTCCTTACCCACTCTTCCAGTCTATTTCCTTTAGTTTGAGAACTGAGTCCATTTACATGGATGATTATTGTTGAAATGTATTGACTTGTGATTGACATGTCTTTTACTTACTACTGTTTATCATTTTTTCTCTTTTATTTAATTAGTTGTCCTATTTGGTGGGTTCTTTCTATTCTCATTTGTGGAGTTTAGGTCATTTTGGTCCCTTTCTAAAATATCTTTTAGTAGTCTGTGTAGGGTTGGCTTTAACATCATGAAATTCCTTAGTTGCTCATTGTCATGGAAGCATTTCACTTCTCCATCCTACCTGAGAGAGTTTTGAAGGATATAGAAGTTCTGGGCTGAAATTTGTTTTCATGGAGGGCTAGAAGGACTCTGGTCCATGCTCTTATTGACTTCCTGATTTGTGAAGAGAAATCTGCTGTTATTCTGATGGGCTTTCCTCTAAATGTGATCTGTTTCTTTTCTCCAGCATCTTTTAGTATATTCTTTTTCTTCTGGATTTCTGAGTTCTTGATTATTATATATCTGGGTGTGTTTTTTGTCAGATTGATGTTACTGGGAGTTCTGTATGCTTCAGTAAACTGAATGTCAGATTGTTTTCTCATATTCGGGTAGTTTTATTCTATTACTTCTATCCATATTCATTTTACATCCTTTGTATTGACTCCTTTCTCGCTGAATGCTATTAATCTCACGTTGTTCATTTTTGCATCATCTTGCAGATAACGAATTATTTTTTCTTGCATCCTAGTTGTTTTTAACAGATCCTTGTATACCTTTTCACTGGCTGCAACTGTGTCTTCAAGATCCGAAACTCTATCCTCACTTTGGTTCACAACGTTTTGCCAGCTTGTGGTTCAGATTTTATTTTCTTGTATACCTCTTTTAAACTGTTTCCTGTGATTCAGAGATTTTGGCTCCCTGATGCCCGTTTTCTACAATGGTACAGTCTACTGTATTTGTTCTGGGTGGACTCAGGACCTGAGACTGCGTCTTCCTCCTTCTGTTTGACATTTTGTAAGAAGTCTGCACTTTCGTGAAGTTATGCTGTTAGCACCTATCGAAATTTGGGTCTGGATCCGCCAACCTTGATCCCTTCTAGATTTGCATGGTTTGATGTCGCTGCTGTGCTCAGCTTCTTCCTGCTGCTACTGGGCACAGGCCGGGATGGTCAGTACGGGCAGTCAGGGTCAAAGTTTCAGTGGCTGGTTGCACTGGGCCGCAAGCCAGAGGAGAGGACCTGCCTGGGCACAGGCCTGGGTCAGACAGAGTGGGTGGGCCGGTACCTGGTTCTGGTGGCTGGCGAGCAGGAGTGCACACTGGTGGAGAGGTCCTGGGTGCAGGCCAGGGTCAGTCAGGGTGGGTGGGTGGGGTCCAGGTTCTGGTGGATGACACTCAGGATCGCACACCAGCAGGCAGTTCCTACCTGGGCACCGGCCCAGATTGGTCAGCGCAGGTAGGCAGGGGCTAGGTTATAGTGACTGGCGCAACAGGCAGACTTTCAACTACCAAAGTTCTGCATGTAGAAAATAATTAACGGGGGTCCTGCGGGATGGCTCAGTGGTCTAAATCGCCTGCTTAGGAAAGCTTGGGCGGCTTCAGGGATCGCGGTTCAATCCCCAACACCACATGCTGCGCCCGGCTGAGCCGGCCATAAAAACAAACAAACAAACAAACAAACAAACAAACAAAAGTTCTGAAACAAGAAAAAATAAAATAAAAATTTCTTAAAAAAATAAAAATAATAATTAACAAAATAGTGAATGACACACATTTTAAATACCGCCCTATGTTCACTTCTGAATTCTCTTTGATATTGATTTATATCTCTGTTGGTTGATTTTATCGTGTACCATCAAAACTTGAGGTTCTCCATATGCTTGCTACAGTACCTAAGATAATTTAATAAAAAGGAGTTGGCGGAAAATTGATTACAGTTTAATCTACCAAGATCCTTAATCATAGAAACTGTATTTAAGGCACTTTTGTGCAAATTTTGTGGATATTGCTTTGGTAAATGAACAAAGAGCAAAAACACCCTATAAGATAATGAACACATTATGAAAGTAATTCACTTCTAGTCAGGCGTGGTGGTGCACGCCTGTAATCCCAGCACTCGGGAGGCTGAGGCAGGAGGATTGGTATAAGTTCGAGACAAGCCTGGGCTAAAGAAGTGAGCTCAAGGCCAGCCTGAACTGCACAGTGAGACCCTGTCTCAAAAAGGAAAAAAAAAAAAAAAAAAAAAAAAAAAAAGTAATTTACTCCTTTTAGTCATGTCATTATAGCTTCAGAATTCTGAGAAAAATGACATGTGACCCAGTATGTAAAATAACAAATTTTAATAGAGAATAATTTACAGAGATACTAGAAGTGTTTGTTTATAACCTTTATAGCTGATACTCACTTATACAAAAATTATTTTTAATTGCAAAGTTGAAAATGTTCAAAATTTATGTATCTAGTACTGTGAAATAAATAAAATTTACTTATGTCAAAAATAAACGTATTCTGCTTGACTAATTTATTGGTAAAATCAGTTTACTTAATAGAAATGGACATGTGCTATCCTCTATCATTTAAATAGTTAGTAGAAAAGACTTGAATTTTAGCACCAAACTAGATTCAAATTTTTTTATTTAAGATACACATAATTACTGTAAATTTACCTAAAATTTCTAAGGTTCCTGCTCTTATTATAAAATAAGCATGTGATGCTCTAACTTTTAGGTAAAAAATGATTATGAAAACAGATATTAACCAAAGTGTATCATCAAAGTATATTACCTTACACAGCATAAGTATTCAATATGTGCTGGTCATTTTGATTCACATTGTATTAATCACTGGCCACTAAAAGTATTATGTAATTTGTTCCAAACTACCAATTTTAATGAAGCACAAGTGTCTTGCTAAGGGTTTTCTTTTTTCACTCCTCATTTTACATACTAGAAAATATAAAGCATTCTTTAGGATAAACTCTTTACAACAGATACACCTTATTAACACATGCACCAGCCTTGTTCTGGCCCTATCCATGATGTTCAATTAGCTGAGAGCTCAATTTTCTCCTTTTCATCTGCTTAAATGCCTTTTCATTCAAGGTTGAACTTTGGACTTTCCTGCCTACAAGTCCTTTCAATGCCGCTCCAGTCCACAATGATTTTTTTTTTTTGTTAATGTTTTAAATACTTTTTTTTCACTCACACTGGCATTCAGCTCTATAGAAAGAATAACTGTATGCAAGATTTCTGCAACTGTGAGATGAAATAGTTCTTATGCCTGACCATGACATGTTTTCACCAATTTATTTTAAGTTATTATTTAGTTGATAATGAAATCGTTATTCTGAATCATGTCGATTATAATCCTACAATGAATATTTTCTAAGAGTTCATGGCTCACACTTGTACTTATATTCACAATTTTATTGGGACCAAATATGCACATATGAAAACAGTAACAATTATCTAACTTTGAATTCATTAAGAGATATTTTACTGCCTATAGTATTTACATCAAAACAATAAAAATCATTTGTCTTGAGTTGTATGTAATTATAAATATTAGAAATCAAATGTGACATTTTGTACTAAAATTATAAAATATAAAATTTAGTAACCATTACTTGTACTCAACAGTACTTGTTTTCTTATCTTTCTTGACCATGCATCCTAAACCTATTGCATTTTCCTGCTTATTTGAGTACTTATGACTAATATTTTAGGTTTGGGAAGAGAAAATCACTCAGTATATCATTTCAGATACCTTTCTGCTATAAATTCACCAGTGGATTTAATCCTCTCATAAGAGTAGCATCCTCATAACGCAATAATCTACACAATAGAATTTGAGGAGGTGGGCATTGCAGAGATAAGGCATAAACAAATAGTGAAGTGTAGCCTTTGGTGCTAAGGCATAAACAAATAGTGAAGTGTAGCCTTCGGTTTTAGTGGCATGTATTTATCAGAGGTATTAGGAAAATCTTTTTTATTTGAACTACAGGAATGGAAGATAGGATGTGAGAGATACGGCTGTGACACCTGTCACTTCATTGGTCACCAGGCTAGGCAGAAGTTCCCTTCCTTCCTCAATTCTATATGTGCATCCATCTTTACTGATGCTGCGATCAGTAGAAAAGGATCATCATTCCCCACAGTGGAGGACCATTCCTCGGTGAAGAGTATAGGAGTAGCTGTCCCTCCCTGCTATAGCCCCTCAACAAGCTCTCAGGGAGGAGAAGACAGATTGAGATGGAGGAGGACTTAGTACAAAGTACGTAAAGAAGAATGAATATATACATAAATAATTCTTCAAAGGGTAGAAGAAGAATAAAAGCCAGGATGTGGAGTACCTAAAGAAAGTGTGAAGACAGGTGATAAGACAGGTATGTGTGTGTGTTCATTAAAATATAGTCTACTTGATTTTAGCAGTAATTACATATAAATTTACATAATAAACACTCCTTTCAAAATTTGGGATACAAATCTATATTTGATATATTTGATTCAATATTTTAGGTCCAACAAAGTTCAATAAAAAAATAATCTGATGAGCAACATTCCATTTGCTTCTGTGGCTATTTTGGAGCTCTGTATTCCTAACTTTCTTCACATCAAGGCTAGAGATTTAACTATCACAGTATTTAACGTCACACTAAACATGTATTCATTTATTTAAAACATTTGGCATAGGTTCTACAGGAACTACAGTGTCTCCCTACATAGATCAGGCTCATAGTGATTCTCCTGTTTTTAGCCTCCCAAGTGCTTCTGGCATTACAGGTGGCTGCCACCACATCCAGTTTCAATAGCAATCTCAGAGCACCCCAGAGGAGGGGCTGGCAGGACATGCTGGATATTGAACTCCAGCTGCTGTGCTCTGCCTAAGCAGGTGCTTTAGTCTGCTGAGCTACCTAGCCGGCCCTGCACACTAGACATTTAACTAGACATTTAATGTAGTTTTAGTGCCATCTAATGAATCTTGTTCTCTGAATTTATTTGCTTTTATATCTGAACTTAAACTTAATTGCACTGTGGATTAGTCTTGTGTATTTGCAGCCCACCAAAGGACTAGGTCAAACAGTAGTTAAAATTTTTAAAAAGTACTTGAACCCTATAAAAATCGTAGATATAACTGAACTTCTCCAAAGTTATTGTAAAGGCATTAACTATTGTTAATATCTTCTACTAGATCTCTTGACCATATTTTCTTAATAGCTTTTATTACAGAAACAAAAATAATATAATTTTTCACTCTAGAAACAGGCATCTAATCATGAACTACAGCAGGGAAATGTGCTCAGTCCTTAGTAATATAAAAAGAATTTGAAGGCTAAGTCAATCAAATTCTTACATGCAAAATATGTAGGACAGGCCTATAATA
>PVJA010006467.1:35000-73123 GCA_004027025.1 Myocastor coypus
GTCATTAGTAGGCCCAGACATTTTTTGTTTTTCTTAAAGGGAAGGATTATTTACTAGACTTTTGTTGCATTAAGATTTTCTGGATAAATATACATTTGATAATTCCCAATATTCAGTTAAAAATAGTCCCAACTCCTCAACCTTTATTCTACTATATATTTTGCAACTTGTTTCGAAGCTTTTCAAGATAACAACATAGATTCTACGTTCTTATCTCTTGTTTCTGTGCTGGAATCATGACTTCTGCCTCCTAACTTAAGGCAGATGCAATATGCCAATCAGGTCAAGAACTTCAAAGGACCAATCACAGAGCCCAGTGTGTCTGTATGACTAGTAGGAGGACAACAATATGCATTGTATCAAATATTGAAAGGTTCTGCTAAGGTGTTTTGAAACTGTCAAAAAAAAAATAGCAAGTTAGCTATACTATGAGTGTCTCCTACTTTATTGAAAAGGAAGGTTTGTGCTAATATGAAAAGGAGAATTTTTACACCCATATCTTGTACTCTGAGTAAATACTTTGAAGATAACAATATGTATTGTTTTCAGTATTTTTATTCTTCTATTATTTTGTTGTGAATTTCTGTTTTAGTGTTCTCAATAAAATAAAATTTAAAAAAATAAAAATAACATAAAATACATATTTTCAGTCCAAAAAAAGGACCGTTCACATTATTCTATATTTTACTGGGGGCTTTTCTGACTATGAGAACAAATATAAGTCAGACTTCTTCATACTGAGATGCACAGTTAAACAACCCCAATCATCTGAGTATGCAACTGAATACCAGGCCTGAAAGAGGTAATAATAAAAGAACCCACCTGACTCTGGACAGTAGTTGAGCAAAATCCAGAAGTAAATCTTCCTGCTTAGACCGTTCAGCTTGCCCAGCTCACTCCTAAATAATTGTAAGTGCTTATTGGTTCAAAGACATAAGTCCCACAAAGTGACGGCTCACTGAAGCAATGTCTTTTAAATACACTTCAATTAACACAAATAATACAAATTCCCTTCACTAACCTCATAATTCAATCTGAATGTGTCAGTTGCACTGGATAGAAGTATGTTGCCTTCAAAATACTTCTTTGAAGGCATTGTATTCTTTAAGATGTATTCTCTAGTGAAAGAATCTGAAATTATAGTAAGAATTAAAATGTATAATAGAAGCCGGGCGTGGTGGCTCACGCCTGTAATACCAGCACTTGGGAGGCTGAGGCAGGAGGACTGGTGTGAGTTCGAGACCAGCCTGGGCTACAAAAGTGAGCTCAAGGCCAGCCTCAACTGCATAGCGAGACCCTGTCTCAAAAAGACAAAAAAAAAAAAAAAAATGTATAATAGATATTGAGATATAGAAGAAATTTTTCTACAGGAAAGATGATAAGGTGATATGTATATATATATATATATATATATATATATATATATATATGTTATATATAAATTTTATATATATCATGTTAATATAATCATATATAGGAAAATTTAATTTTTAAAATGTTAAGAACAATTTAAATATGTTGTTCGCATCAGCGGGGATATTTCTTTTGCCTTATTAAGTAAATATAGAAAGGATGTGGAGAAAGATTTTTTTTTTGTCCTTTTGAGACAGGGTCTTGCTATGCAATTGAGGCTGGCCTTGAGCTCACTTTTGTAGCCCAGGCTGGTCTCTAACTCGCACCAGTCCTCTTGCCTCAGCCTCCGGATTTGCTGGGATTACAGGTGTGAGCCACCATGCTCGGCTTTGGAGAAAGATTTTTAGTGAAGTGCTCATTTGCCTATGTGGGCTTGCGCCTGCAATCCTCCTGTGTCACTTTCCCAGAGGACTGCAGTCATGGGCGTAAGGCACTGCACCTGATGATAAAATTTTATTAATTACAGTAAACAAGGTTTTATTTCCAAAAGTTCCAATTTCGGTATGAAGATTATGCCATTTTTAAAACATCCGCTTCTTCCTTTGGCATACTAAAATCAATAACCACAGTAACAAACAGCATGCTGTCTGTGTGTTATGGTTTATGTCTAGTTATCCCCCCAAAGCCTCATGAGTCAGGAGGCAGGGACTTCTAGAGTTTGAGACTTGATCCATGATCCCTGGGATTATGGGTTTTAGTACTGATGGGATTATGGGTGGAAGTACTTCTGGGATTATGGGTGTAGCCTAGGGTGGGAGCTAAGGCGGAGAGCCCGAATGTAATATAAAGAGAGACAGAGAGACAGTCTAGAGCTGTTGCTCTCTGCTGCCCTGTTTGGCTGACTACCTCTGCCACCGTTTTGTTGCTGTTCCACCGCCATGAACTGGATGCTCTCTGTCCTTCTCCACTCAGCCTTGGGACAGTCGAATATGGACTGAAACCTCCACAAACCTTGCCTTCCTTCGTCTTGGGTGTCAGGTATTTGTCCCAGCAACGATTGAAAAGTGACTAAGACACTGTGTTATAACCAAATCTTCTGCATTTCTTGGTCCATGAAAATGAAAGTCTATATCTAGGTACATCTTCTCTTATCTACTTTCATTTACATTTTTATCTTTCTACCAAGTACTTGTGTTGCCTAAATAATCTTTACACAAGATGCTTCTGCCATAAGCATCTTTCCATTTATCATCAAAATTTTAAGAAATCTTCAGTTAATCTTAACAAAGCCTCACTGCAGTACCATCTCAGTGAAACTTTTTGTGATAGTTTACTGTGGTGTCCTTATGTATTAATGTATTCTCATAGAATTTGTTAATATTGTGATTGATCCAGTATAATTATTTGGATAAAGGTACACCTAAACCTTGACTTTGAGCTCTTCAAACTCACAGCATTACATGATTTTTATATTTTTATCTTTAGACTCTTAGAAATTACTCAATATTAGAAATAAACCAGTATCTACATAGCAAATAATTTTATGTAGAATATGTACAAAATTTCCTCATTGTTCTTAGTAAATGTATCTACCAAGAAACTGAAGTAGGCAATTCTTGAGCAAATTATTTTATTTATGATAACATAATTATTCATTACTATACTTTAAAATAATAGCAACTTTGATATAGGTATTTTGGTAGGTAAGCTTAAGTGTGTCAATTTGACTGTCAGATACCTAGAAGATTAATTAGCACAGGGAATGTGTGTGTGTCAGGATAGGCCACGGAGGTATGAATTTGCATACTATAAACTTTCCCTTCCTATTCCTCCCCAGTACTATCACTGTGGTGTGCTTTCTGGTTACCATATACTAAGCATTTTGTTCCTCTTTACCCTTCCACAATGATGTTTCTGCCTTGGAATTGTTGACTATAAACTTAACTCTCCTAGAATATTGCATCAAATAAAATTATCTTTCATTAAGTTATATCTGCACGTAGATATCATGTGTCAGTTGACACAGGAATTGTTATTCTCAGTTGCTAAAAAAAAGAAACTTAAAAAGGAAAAATCACAAAGGCCCTTTCTCTCTCTTGTTTTATCTTTATTTTTTACCAGAATAATTTTGACTTAAGAAAATGATTTAAACACAGTGTGGTATAAGTACAATTCCCTATCATATTCAACTGACATCAGAATTCTCATATACTAAAAAATTAAATGTGTGCATAAATATTTTAAGGTGCTATTTTCCTTAATCAGTCGATTAGTTGCTGTGTTTATCCACACACAAATTTGAGGTAATTTTAGCCATGCTAGCCCAAATGAAAATCACTATTTGTAAAGATGTATAGTATACAAAACTAAGAATTGTAAATTATTTTATACTTTTTCAAAGTATGGAAATCAGAAAAATTCTTGAGTTTAACATAATTCTTACAACAGCAAAATTGAGGTTTAAATTTGTCTGGCACAGAAGTTTGTGAATGACCTTTACTTCAGGCTGTCATCCTCACTTCCTGGAAATCCTCATTTCCTTTGCTCTTTGCCACCATGTCTACGGCTCCTGTCAGTCTGCTCTGACATTTAAATGAACAGGGCAGAGATTCGTCTCTCTTGTAGCTTGTGCAATACTATCATATTCTTTCCAGGCAATGCAAACAAAATAGTTTTGATATGGATGACCTATACCAATGAAAACGGTGATATTGACAGTAAATGGACAGTGAGCAAGATAACAAGACAGCTGTTGGCTTAGAGAAATAAGTGACCTCAATGATTCCAAATTGTTTATTTAGAGGGTCACTGATCTCCTTCCAATCTAGAACTCTTGACAGATAGTTAAGTCTCTTATGTAAGGTACAGCATAGAATGCAAAACAAATTTAATACACAAAGCTTATCTTGGTAAAATCTAACTTACTAGCTGAAATTGCCAACTCCTTTAAGAAAGAGCTCATACGTAAGACAATTTGCCAATCTCTTCATCAGTCAGGCCATCTGATAGAGAGCAAGTTTGTATTATAGCAAGCTTGAAATTACATGACAAGTCCCTGAAGCAGAAGATAGTCAGGTGCTTATCCCTGACTAGTGTGTGAGCAGAGTTGTACACTTAATCAGATGTTATAATGCATAAAAAGTACACCTCATTTTTCTCTCTGTGAGAATAATCTTAGTTTAGTTTGCTAACAGGATCTCAGTCACTATATGTTCATTGTTCATTGTCATAAAGATAATTTATTGATCCTTCAGTTCATGAGTGTGATGATTGGGTGTTCATGCCTTATGTATGAGATGTGCCTCCTACAAACCTTGCTACTACATGGGCACATTACCCGTCTGATGTGGAAAAAAAAAAAAAAAGATAATTTATTGAAATTTCAATGTTAAAACAAGAACATTATTGTAGGCTAATTGCAAAGCCATAAATGAATTGTAGTAATTTCTACTTAAACCATATCTGATGAAAACTATTGGAATACACTCTACCAATTATAATTTAGCATAAAATTTTGGTGACGTATTTTCTATATTGTCTTAGCAAATGCATTACCTCCCAATCTCATTGACAATAGAAATTAAATGAGATAAAATAGGAGATTCTGAAGATATCCGATTTTTTCCACATTAACATTAAAAGGGAAAAGTTCATAAGAAGTAACATAAGACATCTTTTAATTAAATTGCATGCATATCAAGCTGTGTATAGCATTTCCCCCAATAATAGATTTCTCAATAACTGTACCAGTAATGGCTTATTTGATATGAGAAACAGTTTATAAATGAGATTTTTGAAAGGGGAGATAGACCTTGGTTTGTTTGTAGAATTAAACACAGCTTAAAATCCTGAATTTGGGTTCAAATTGTTAGAAACACAAATTTGATTTGCTTAATGTTAGTTGTCTACTCACTTTGTGTAAAGTTTTGGGGATTTTGTGGCATTGGCGGTGGTAAATCAGGATTTACAACAGATTAAAAGTTGAAAGGATTTAAGACAGATTCTACTAAAGTAATAAGTGGTTGTCTTGCCAATCTTACTGTGCCCTTTGACTATCAACTGACTTTTTTTCCCCTTTATTCTTTATATTTTTTGTGTTCAAATGAGAAAAAAATCAAGTGGCTTTTCACAATATTTGGTAATCTAAGAGCAAGAGAAGCCTGTGAATCTCATACATGAGGTTCTTTATGAAGGTACTGAATCAAGAGAAGAAATACCATAGTCAAGATATCATAATGATGATAATGTAAGACTCCCTTCTTAGCACATTGTAAAGAAAGAAAAAAACATTATCCATGAAATCAAAAGATCAGTTAAGTTCCTGGTCACGCTGGTCAGGCAGGCCCTGCTCTGGAGCACACGCTGAGCTGGTGATGGAGTCTGGGCGTGGTGGCTCGTGCCTGTAATCCAGCACCTGGGAGGTACAAGCAGGAGGATCACTATGAGTCAGTAGTGAGACCCTGTCTAAGAAAAAATAAATAAATAAATAAATAAATAAATAAAAGAAAATGACAATAAAAAAAGATTAGTTCAAGTCTCAAATTTCACCTACTTTTACATGAATTCATTTCTTTAAACAGCCATTTAGTTATTCAGATAATCAGAATAATAATTTCTTAATTATTCAATAGTTTATTGTGAAAATTATGTATGTTAATTATTTTTAACAGACTTCAGTATTATAACATAACATTTTTATCTCCTCTCTAATTACTCTAATATTAAATGCTAAATATTAAAATGGAACACTTTTTGTAATATTTTCTAAATTGCTCAAAATAATAGGTCTGTTTAGATTTTTTTTTTTTTTTTTTTTTTTTTTTTTTTTTTTTTTTTTTTTTTTTTTTTTTTTTTTTTTTTTTTTTTTTTTTTTTTTTTTTTTTTTTTTTTTTTTTTTTTGGTGGTGCTGGGGATTGAACTCAGGACACTGAGCTTGCTAGGCAAGCGCTTGTTCTACGGAGATATCTCCCCAGTCCTCTAGATAATTTCTTAACTGAAAACCTTCAGCTTAGTATTCATAACTTGTAATTTGAACATAGCTCTACTAACCTGTTTTTTATAACCTAGGATTTTGTCATCCCCAAGTGAAGAATTCTTGATTGAAAAAATTCTGATTTTCGCATGAAAATCCATTATATTTTTTAAAATTATAGCTCAAGGTCCATGGATTCACAGACTGTTTAGGAGAAACACAAACAACTTTTCCAAAGATTTCTTAGATTGCATTCTGTTTTTAATGTACTAGAATACCATGGATTTTCCATTTTTGAAATTAAGAAGTATATCAGAAAACAAAACATACAATTTTTTTTTTCCCGTTCACTAGAGTGATGGCACCAATTCACTTTTTGGCATTTCATTTATTTGCATAAATAAATCAATAAATGGTATGGTTAATATTACAGAGTGAAAAGCAACTCCTATTTCCTCTCATTCTTTTCTAAAGAAAACTATGAATACAATGCAATCTAGAGGTTTCAATTTGGATGCCAGATATTTTACTTAGAATGGGAACTGAGTATATATTTAATGAGTATACTAGATCAAAATAAATATCTCTTATGTAAGTTTGAAGCACCAGTGGTATGAAAATGTCTTTTAAAAAAGTATTGGTACTTCTTCTAGGTTATATATGACAAAAGATGATTCTTACTCTACCTTTTCTTGGAGGAAGCATTGTGAAGTAGCATCCAGATGGAAACATTTCTTTCCCGCTCACTTTGTACCTCTCTTATATTGGTTAAATGAAATAACTCACACTTCACCAATGCATTGACAACCATTTCCATTACCTTTGTTCAATAATGAAGGAATGATGATGCTTGTATTTAGATGCCTACCCCAAACCTCATGCATTCATAATGAAGGCATTTCTAAGGTGGCTGGATCTAGGGTATGCAAATGGGTTAAAGGAGCAATCATGGGATTGATCCAGTGAATTGTTTAGTGTTGCTCTATGAATGGATTATGGGAAGCCTCATCCTGGTTGTGGATGGCACCAATCAGTACAGTTATGACCTGGATGAAATAAAAAGGGAAAGAAAGGTTTCCTTTTGCCTCTCTTGCATGGACTGTTCTTGCTTACAGTGCCCCCTGCCATGCCAGGCTCCCTTGGAGCCAGCCAACCATGGCCTGAAATCTCTATAAAGTGTAAGTCAGAATAAGCCTTTGCTCTTTTAATGTGTCCAATATTTTTTTCCAGGACTGAAAAAAGTAACAAAGTCCAATAATCATGTGAAACACGATCCTTGTAGTCTATCAGCTGATATGTACAGAAAAGATGTCACCACTGGACAGATGACAGAAATAACTGTCGGTCCTTCCAGATTGGTCAGACAATTAAACATTGACTCTTTCTTTAAATTTATGTTAGTTCTTTCTTGTCCTTTTTGTTTTTAAAAAAATATGTTTTAAAGAGAGTATAAACATATAATAAAGGAGACATTAGAGATCAGACACTTCATTAGACAAGATGAAAGGTATTCAACTGTGCTTGTTATATTTCACTTTGGTGTCCTCAGTGAGGTTGCTCATACTGCAGATATTAACATATACGGTTGGTCAAAGTAAAATTATAAATATTAACTGCTACTTTTGAAAAAACAACAGAAATTAGGAGGACAATAGTCTCTCATATCCTGTATACAGTGTATAGGTGTATCATTTTCTCTACCTTCCTTCTTTTTCTCTTTCTTTTCTCCTTTCCCTCATTTTAATTGCTTATTACTTGTGTTCAGTTTAGTTTCTTTCCCTTTCACTGTGTCTATTGTACATTTCAGATTTTTTTTATTATTTCAGTTTCTTACACTGGGGAGGTAACACAATATTTATACAGGTGGGTATGATTTATTTAACCTCTATGCATAGCCTCTACTTGCTTCCATTTTTATGCAAAAGCCTGAAGTGTCTCTTTTTTAAAAATTGTAATATTCCATGGTATGAAAACAACACATCTTTTGATTCATTACTGAGGCGGTGGGCATTTGTTTTTTTTGTTTTTTTTTTTCCATGATTTAGCTATTGAAATTTATAGTGCCATAAACATGAGACCATATATACCACTGTGGTATGATGTTTTCAGTTCTTTTGAAAAAATACCTAAAAGAGAAATAGTTGAGTTGAATGGCACTTCCAAACTTAAATTTGGAGGATTCTCCACATGGATTTTCAGAGTGCTTTAACAGTCTACATTCCCACCAACACTGGAGAGTATTTCCTTTTTCCCTACAGCCTCTTGAGCATTTTTTATTATTTAATTTTTTTTCATGAGAGCCATTTGTTTTTGGATAAGAAGGTATCACAGTGTTGTTTTAACTTGTATTTCTTAAATAACCATTGCTATGTAACATTGTTTTCTTTTTTCTTTTTTCTTTATTTTAAAGAGTAAAAGCAAACAACAGAAACAAAGACATAAAGAGTAAAAAATAATATGTGTGGTGTAGAATTTCAAAACAAGAATAAAAATTCAACAATTGTCGTATTACATAGTTTGACTGTCAAATCTATTGTTACGATTAATAAATGTAGGCATGCAAAATTGGCCAAATAAACATTAAAGCTTACTTTCAATAAACTTCAATTTTATCCTTTTTTTACTTTTTTAACGTGTTTCTTAAAGAGGTGTATTAGTTACTTTTTGCTCATTGCTGGGACAAATACCCAACACTCAAGATGAAGAAAGGAAAGGTTTATTTAGCTCACAGTTCGTAGAGGTTTCAGTCCATATTCGGCTGGCCCAAGGCTGAGTGGAGCAGGGCAGAACAGCTACAAAATGGCGACAGAGGTAGCCAACCAAAACGGCAGCAGAGCAACAGCAACAACTAGAGCTCTAGTCTGTCTCTCTGTCTCTCTTTATATTACATTCAGGCTCTCCGCCTTAGCTCCCGCCCTAGGCTACACCCATAAACCCAGAAGTACTTCCACCCATAATCCCATCAGTACTAAAACCCATAATCCCAGAGATCATGGATCAAGTCTCAAACTCTAGAAATCCCTGCCCAGTGACTCCATGAGGCTTTGGGAGGACAACTAGACATAAACCATAACATTCCGCCCCTGGACCCCCAAAGTCTCATACATATCCCTTTTTACAAAAGACATTTTAGTCCATCTGGAAGAGCTGCCAAAGTCCCAATAGATTCAGCATTGCTGAAAACGCCAAATCCCAAGTTTCCTTGAAGATCCAAGTCAAACTCATCTGTGAGCCCCTGTACAATAGAAGAGTTAAACGTATCGAACATTCAAAGGCATAAGATAAACATTACAATTCCAAAAGCTGCAAACAGGGTAATGCAAAACATTGGGACCAACACATGTCCAAAATCCAGCAGGGTAAACATTAAAGCCCATAGTTCCAACTGGAGAATCCAAAACAGTCTGCACTGATTTGTGAGCATCATACAACTCTGCTCCTACAGCACTCTTGGTGATAATTCCCATGGCTTCTCTCTTAGGCCAGCTTTGTACCCTCAGCACAACCCCCGTTCCAGGCTTTTCCAAACTTCTGGGGTTTCCACTGAATTGGCTTCTCACTCTCTGCTTCACACACTGCCCTCTCAGGAGCACACTACCTGGCCTCCCAGGCCTTCTTCTGAAATCGAGGTGGAAGCCTTCTTAAACCAACAGCTCTTGCATTCTGAATGCACCTAAAACCAATGCCACATGGATGATGCCATGGTCTGCTGCCAGCTGGAGCAGTAGCCAGGCTACTTTCTCTCTTGCTTGTAGGGGTGGAGTGCCTGGATTGATGAACACTCTGACCTTGATTCCTAGGAACAAATTCTCCATGCAGGCACCATTTTGGAACCTGGTTTGACCACTGCCGCCATTCTGGTACTTGGGTCTCTGTGGTCTTCTTCTCAAGGCAAAGCCTCTCTCCTTTGCCATTCTGGGGCTGCAAAGCACAGACAGCTGCCACCTCTTGTGATGCCCTCAGGCCACCTTTTCCATTCGCCGGTTCCTTCCCAGTAATGGAGATCCTCTCAGTTCCATCTTTGCAGTCCACAGCTCTCCTGGTGTTTCCTTTCTGGCCAAACTCACATTTTAAATCATCCTGCTTGGCTCTTTTCTCTTGATTTTCAACATAAATCTGGCTAAAAGCAACCAATAACAACCACGTCACCGCCCCAATAGTTTGCTGCTTTGAAATATCTCTTGAAAGATTAATCAGTCCCCCATGCTTAATCTCAGTCTTAAGCAAAGTCTCTGGGCACGAGCAAAATTCCGAAAGACTTTCAGCCAATCCATAGCGCAAATCATCTGGAGTCCAATGACCAATGCTGTCCTTTTTTCCAGCAGAAACCTCCTCAGCCTGATCTTTACAGGCAGGCCTTCTGTCAGTCTTCTGGTCTAAGCTCTGACCAAAATCACCCAAGCTGAACAGCCGAAGCCATTCTACTACTTTGTTTTTAGCCGACATCTCTGAACCTTTCCAATCTCTTCCCATAAACCATTTCCAAAAGCTTATAATCCACATTGTCAGGTATAGTCACAGCAACGACCCCACTTCTCTGGTACCAAGTTCTGTATTAGTTACTTTTTGCTCATTGCTGGGACAAATACCCAACACTCAAAATGAAGGAAGGAAAGGTTTATTTAGCTCATGGTTCATAGAGGTTTCAGTCCATATTCGGCTGGCCCAAGGCTGAGTGGAGCAGGGCGGAGAGCATCCAGTTCATGGCGGCGGAACAGCAACAAAATGGCGGCAGAGGTAGCCAACCAACACGGCAGCAAAGCAACAGTAACAGCTAGAGCTCTAGTCTGTCTCTCTGTCTCTCTTTATATTACATTCAGGCTATCCACCTTAGCTCCCGCCCTAGGCCACACCCATAATCCCAGAAGTACTTCCACCCATAATCCCATCAGTACTAAAACCCATAATCCCAGGGATCATGGATCAAGTCTTAAACTCTAGAAGTCCCCGCCCAATGACTCCATGAGGCTTTGGGGGGACAACTAGACATAAACCATAACAAGAGGGTACACTGATTGATAAGACATTAGAAATGGTAAACATTTAGAAGAACAAGATGGGAGATATTCAGCCTTTGCTTTTTTAAATGTATTGTGCTATCTTCAGTGTATTTGTCACACTATAGATAATAACATATAGAGTTAGTAAAAATGCAAATTTTAAACACTAACTGCTAGTTTGAAAAACTAATGGAAATTACTACTATGATCATCTCAGCAATCCTGAACATATACTTGCATGATTCCCCCTTACTTTTTTTTCTATCTTTTTTACTTTCCCTCATCTTTATCCTTTATTCCTTAAGTTCAAGATTTTTGTTTCCATTTTACTATACCTATTACATCTTTCAGATTTTATTTATTTTTTAGGGTTCTATAGTAGGAAGATTATATAACATATGCATATATGGATCTGATGTATTACACTTATGAGTTTAGTCTCCACTTGTACCCATTTATCTATACAGGCCTCAAGTTTGTCTTTCTTAATAGCTGAGTAATATTCCATTGTATAAAATTTCCACATCTCTTTTTTAACTATTCCTCAGATGACGGCCCTTTGGATGGCTTCAAAGGTTTAACTACAAAAAAAAAAAAACAAAAAACAAAAAAAAACTGCTGCTATAATCATGGGTGCACATATATCACAGTGGTATGATGACTTCATTTCTTTTGAAAAAATACCACTTCTATGAAGTGCAGATAGTGCTAATTTGTCTTCTTTATTTACAATCATTATTGCATCTATTTATTTCTCTAGTCTAATTGCTTTGGCTAATGCTTCCAGAAATATGTTGAAGACGAGTGGTGAGAGTGGGCATCTGTCTTATTCCTGATTTTAAAGTCAATATTTTAATTTTTGTCTCTTTACTATGATGTTGGCTATTGTGTTGTCATAGAGGACTTTTATCATGTTGAGAAGACAGTCTATTATGATTATCTTTAGTGTTTTTATCACAATAGAGCATTGGACTTCGTCAAATACTCTTTGCATATATTGAGACGATTGTGTGCTCTTTGTCTTTGGCTCTGTTGATGTGCTGTATTACATTTATGGATTTGTATATATTGAACAATCTCTTCATTTCTTTTTATTTATTTATTTTTATTAACATTAATGAAAAGAGATAGCAATGAGATAGGTTCAAAACATATTAGTAGTTCAGGTACAATAATTAATACATTTGTTGTCATAATATGTGTTCAGAGTACAAGATACAGACTTGATATCTTCTTTTTTAATTTTTATTTTATTTATTTATTTTTTTCTTGTTTCAGAATCTTTATTTGTTTATTCACTCATTTTTATGGCCAGCTCAGCCCGCCCCGAGGGCAGGGCTGGTGCAGCATGTGGTGCCGGGGATTGAACCGCGGTCCCTGAAGCTGCCCAAGCTTTCCCAAGCAGCTGCTTTAGACCACTGAGCCATCCTGCCGGGCCCTGGACTTGATATCTTGCATAAACACTAGTAGTACAAATCTTTCTTCTTGAACTAAGAGAAAGTAGCTGTCCAATAGTCCATAATAATAGTGAGCTATCAGCACAACTGGCAATGTTGGAAACTGTTGATTTGAGACTTTTACAGCTCACCGTATTAATATGGCTTTACTTTTTATACCCCATGGTTAGACTTCTGTGCTGGATGGTTAAGATCAAGTTAAAGCAAGATCTATATAACAAGGCATGTAACTTTTATATCTGACAAGGTCCATCAAATCCCCTCAGGATTTACCCTGAAACCATGTACAGCTATTTGTAGAACTTTTGTCAATGTCAGCTCCCTGGATGAGTCACAGCTGTTTCTTGACCAGTTTGTTCTCTGTGAAAGACTGAGAGAATATTTTGTCTCTAGGTGACTCACCTTAAGCACACTATACACTGTCGATCACTTTCTTTGTAATCCCTTAATCTTGTACAAAAAATTTGGAACACTACTGAGTTAGAGGATGTTACAGTACAGGTTATCTTATGTGCTGAGTCCTCACTGACCTCGAAGGGCTAGGGCCAAAATATTGGCTGTCTTTGTAGTCCTTCTTTTTCTCTAATTTTTGGCTTTGCCAACTTAAGTTGTTAACCCTCCAGAAAGGAAGCTTAATAATATTATTCACTATAACATAGGCACTTGAACTTAACATCACTATCTTTCTGACTATCAATCTCTGCATTTCTCGGGTGAATCTGACTTGGTCATCATGTGTAATCTTGATGACTTACTGAATTGTTTTGCTAGTATTTTATCTTAGAGTTTTGCATCTTTGTTAGAGCATTAGCCTATAGTTTTATTTCTTGCTTGAGTCCTTATCTAGTATGGGTAGAGGGTAATAATTGCTTGCATCAGTGAGTTTGAGAGACTTTCTTCTTTTTAAATTTTACTGAAGAATTTGTGAAGATTTGGCATTAGATCATTGTATTTCTTGTAGCATTCACCTTTGAGTCCTTCAACACCTGGGTTTTTTCTTTGTTGGCAATTTTTTATTTCATTTTAAATTTCACTGAGTAATATTGGGTTATTCAGAATTTTTATAACTTCTTGATTCCACCTGGTATTTCATATGTATCTAGGCATTTTTCAATTTCTCTTGTTTTCCATCCTGTCAGAGTAAACATTTTGGAAATAATTGATCTTCTGAATTTCTCTAAAGTATGCAATGATTGTGCTCTTTTTATTTCTTACTGCATAAATTTGATTTTTTTCCTTTCTTAAAGTTCAGCTAAGGGTTTATATATGTTATTTATTCTTTAAAGATTCAAATATTTGACTTCTTAATTCTTTTTGTTGTTGTCTTCATTTCCATTGCATTTATTTTTGTTCTGAACTTATAGTTTCCTGCCTTCTTTGAACTTCAGGCTTGACTTGTTCTTACACAGAAAAATGCGTGTGCTGATACTCTTAGGTGGAACACTGTAAAAATCTAAAATATCCATTTTGTCACAAGTTTGATTTAGTTCTATTATTTCTTCATGGTTGTTTGCATATTCTTGTGTAGGGGTGTGGAAGACAACTCATTGGTCTAAGTGCCTACCTGGCAAGTGCAGAGAACCAGATTCGATGCTGGGTACTGCATACATTGCCAACCCTGTAATACCAGGTGCACATGGCTGACCACTGAAACAGAGTGTTGTGATGAATACTATAATCCCACTGCTTTGGAGACTGAGACAGGAAGATCACTATGAGTCTGAGCTGCATAGTGAGACCCTGTAACAAATTAAAAAATAAGTAAATAATTATATTATATAGTTGGGTGCTTGTAGACATAATTGTTATCTCTTCCTCTTGTAGTTTTTCCCTAACAAATACATATTGACCTGTTTTATCTCTTTTAATCATGCTTGCTTTGAAGTTGACATTGACAGCAACCAAAATAGCTACCCTAACTTTTTGATGGTTTCCTGCCACATGGACTATTATTTTCCATCCTTTGACTTTCAGTCAATTCCTTTGTTTTTCAATTAAATGGGTTCCTTGTATGCAGTATGTTTTGGACTTCTTTTTTGAATCACTCTATCAATCTGCTTATTTTCACTGGTGAATTGAGGTCATTTACACTGATGATTACAGCTGATATGTATTGGCTTATCTTTGTCATGTTGTTTTCCTACTGAAGAATCCTTATATTTTCCCTATGCTTACTTGTTCTACTTGTTCATTCTCTTTAGTTTTTCTTAAGGTTGTGGTTATTCTATGTCTTTCTAAAATTTCTGTCAGTACTCTTTGTAGAGTTGGTTTGATAGCTGTGAAATTTTTTCAGTTGTTCTTAGTCAGGGAAATATCTTATCTCTCCATTAAATTTGATAGGTATTTTTGCAGAGTATATCAATCTGGGCTGGAAGTTGTTTCCTTCAGAACCTGAAATATCTCACTCCAAGCTTTTCTTGATTTGAAGTCCAAGGTTTACATTATAGGTAAACTGTGTCTTCCCTCCAGTAGCGATTAACATTCTGTTCTTTGGCTCAATTTCTGGGATCTTCATTATTATTTGTCTGGGTGAAGATTTATTTTGATTATTACTAGCTAGATTTCTCTATGCCTCCCTTAACTGCATGTCAGAGTTTTATCCCATGCTTGTAAGACTTTCTACTTCTGCTACTCCTTTTAAAAACAATCTTTTTATGTCATTTGTGTTAACTTTGGGTGTTTGTTGATATCTATTAGTTTTATAATAATTTTCTTTGCAACATCTTGTAACTATTGTATTTCTATGTCATGGTTCATTGTTCTTTTTTTCTTTCTTTATTTTTTCTTTTCTTTTCTTTTTTCCAGAACCGGAGATCAAACTCAGGGCCTTACCCTTGTCAGACAGACACTTGTGCCCCCGAGTTACCTCCCCAGCCTCTATTTCATTGTTGCTTTGAAGCGATCCTTCACTTCATGTTTACTAGCTGCCATATGATATTTAAGTTCTGAAATTCTATCTTTAGTTTCATCTAAGCAGTTTTTCCAGCCATCAATGGAGTTCTTAATGTCCTAGATATCTCTTTTAATCTGTTTCATGATTGTAATTCTTTCTTGTAGTGCTCATTCAATGTTTTCATCATTTTCCTATTCCATGTTATTTTTTATATTTACCTTAGATGTGTACTGAGTAATTCTTTGATGATGCTATTTCCTTTTTAACCTAAGAGATTATTTCTTATCTGATTTCTTCTATAACCAGATGGAATTGTTCTATTACTTAAGTTGCTATCATCTCAGAAATTTCAGGTGTGTGACTTAGAAGTTTTTTTATTACCTTGTTTCCTGGACTTATTTTGGGTGGGTGAGATGTCTGAGATTGCCTTTCGTTACTTCCTTTTGTAATTTTTGAACTTCCCAATGATGTCGCTAACTCTGCAATTATGGTAATTCTTTCATTATAGTTATCATTTCTTTTGTAACCTTAGATTTTCTCTTATGTAATTTCCCCTATACTTCTCTGGAGTTGTTTCATTAATTCAGTTTCACTCATGTCAGAGATTTTAGGTGTATGACTTCAAATTTCTTCTATGCTGATTTCTCCTGGATTTGTACTGGATAACTGGGGCCTAAGATTGCATTTAATGCCTTTGTCTTGTCATTTCCTATATGAAAAAGAACTCTATTATGATTCCTATGATTTTTTTTTGAAATTTTGATAGTGGTAGCTATATTGCTGCAAGCAGAGCCTCTCTGAAATGTCTGTTCTTTAGGGATCTCCTTCATGTGCCAGAGATTCTAGTATTTCTCGGTTTCAAGATCTTGCCTTCTGTATTGATCAAGAGTGGAACACCGGTTTCGGTTTGCCACTGTTGTCCAGCCCTCAGTATAGAGCATTGCTGAGGTTATTACCTACCTCAGTGCTTCCTTATATTACTACTTAAGGGAGAACATATGATTAGAGCAGATACGATATCCTAGTTACTAGCGTTTGTACTTTAGACCATAGCAGCAAGTACTGTAGTTTCATAACAAAATAGATCACAAATTGGGAGTTTGTATATAAACTGGTTCCCCTTAGTTGGGTCTGGAAATCTCTCCACCACATGCCTGGAGTCCTCCAGGCAGACCAGTTCATCTCAGATCCCTCCTGATGCCTCTGCTGTGAGGCCTTTCTTCCTATGTGTCCTGTGCAGTCTGGATCCTGCCAGGCCTTCCCCTCCTTCTTGGCTGTTCCATGCTGGTCCACACCACTGTCTGGGTCCCACCATGCCCAGCTGTCCACCTTGGCTGCTATGGGCTGGCCCAGACCCACCAAGACTTACAGAAAATCTCAATACAAAGATTTGTTCATGGTCTATGCCAAATTGTGTTGCTCACTTTTTCTCCACCGTTGCACCTGCCAATTTCTTGAGGAGTTAGTTAATCAAATGGTTTGAAAAGTCAACATAGCTAAAATAAAGGAGAGAAGATAGTTTGATATTAGATACTGGGATGGGTAGTTTATGTAGAAATATTAAGTAAATATTATTTCAGGGTGTCAGAAACTACTTAGCTGCAGGCTATTGTAAAAAGTCCAATGCTTCAGATATCAAATTTATCAAAAGAGGCAGAAAATTCCTAAAATATCCCCATTGATATGTTGATAACTAATTTTGTAACACTATACACCGCAATGTAGCAGACTAAGCATCCTATTTTGATTTATAAGCTGCCAGTTGACAAAGTACAAGAGAAAACATCTCCAAGTATGGTTCTAACATATCTTAGTTGAAAGTACGGTGATCACATTTTACAACCTCTTCTATAAGAAATATTTAAGAATTTTAAGGATATCATTGCCTTAGAGGTTGTAAAAGGGTATTTTAAATTCCAAAAATTTTTGATAAAATGCTTATTATATTTTGTGAAAATTTTTATTTGATTGTAAACATGGTATTTAAATGCATTTCATTCTTATTTATTTTTCAGTATTTCTCATTCTATTTATTGTTACAGGCATGTACATAGGAGTTGGATGATCATGTATTATTCCATGCTCCATATTTTTGTATCTGAATAAAGCTTGTGGAAAAATCCAGTATTATCCAAAGTAAAGTCTTGCATTAAAATTCAGTGATGCTTGTGGAGCTGAATGCACCTGCATATAATGGCAGCTTCTCCAAGAGATTTGGCCTACAGATTCTTTATTACGAGAAACAGCTTTTCAAAATCTAATTATCATAATTTCAACTGATTATGGTGATTTTCAAAGAATCACACTAAAACATAGTATTATCCATATGACAAGAGCAAATAATGACAAAGACACATATGCAAAAAATGTTGGAATTTAATTTTGATCTCAATAGACTGGACCTCCCAAACTGTCAGTCACTAGGATGTCACATAGGAAAAGCTTTTCTGTCACACACATGAGAAGTTTAACACAAAAAGTGAATGAAAACTAGGTTGTTTAGTTTTACTCTTTAATTTGCTAAAGAGAGGTATTGACAACAGTACTCAGTTTGATTTGTCTTCTTTTATTTTTATTTATCCATTTGGGTCAGAGTCTTATTATACAGCTGGGACTCTGATCCTCCTGTTTTCAGTCTCCTTGGTGCTGGGACTACAAGTGGGTGGTGCTGTGGATCAAGCCCCGGCCCCTCTGTTTACCTAAGCAGGTGCTTAGCCGACTGAGTTATCTTGCCTACCTCGCTTCTCTTTTTTTAATAGATTCCTTTTCTTTTTCATTTTTCTTATTCTTGAAACATTGTATGTAAATCTTACACATGTTTAAAATGACTCATATGTCTTTATTTTATATTCAATTTTTTTTACTTTTTGTGTTCGATTTTTTTTCTGTTTTAAACTTTTCTATAACTAACTTACCTAATATATTTCTTCCACAAAATTTCCTTTTCAATCCAACACACAGACACACACACACACACACACAGAGAGAGAGAGAGAGAGAGAGAGAGAGATTGAGCAAGATAAGAGAGAAATAAGCGAGACTTCTTAGTACATTTTTTGAAGTTTAGCAGTAATATTCTCCTTTATCTTTTTTAGGAAGTAGAAACCTATACTTAACAAGTCTTCATTCTTTTTAATTGATTTTCCCTCCCCACTGTCCTCCCTCTTTCAATGCTTAGGTCTTCTTTCATTTTATTATAGTAGTAGTAGTAGTAGTAGTAGTAGTAGTAGTAGTAGTAGTGGTAGTAGTAGTAGTAGTATGTTCATGTTTGCAATATGTAATGATTATATTTACTGTAGGAAGTTGACGCATGTACAAGATACCTCATCAATCTTTTTTGTCCCTCTCCATTTCCCACTCCACCCTACCCTGTGCCACTTAGCCCTTAGCCATTTAAATGTATAAAATTTAACTGCCTATGTGTTCTCATTGATCTTCTACTTTACTCTTTATCTCATTTTTATTACTCAAATGAGATAAACAATATAACATTTAAGCTTGTGCGTATGATTTATTCACATGCCATTGGATTTTCAGGTGTATGCATTTTCCTGCTAATATCTGTTATTTGTCCTTTATATGTGCGTAGGAGCAGGGAGGGATGTAGGAAGAAGGAAATGTAGTTTGGAATTGAGAAAAACTTCTAGGTTGCCAGAACTTGTTGATGTATTTGTAGAAATGTAAGGTGGAGCAGAGACAGGATAGGACAGGGGCTTGGTAAGGAGAACAAAGAGAAAAGCAGGTTAATACAAGGGTGGGGGGGGAGTGACTGAGAAAGAGGGGAATAGATGTGGAAAATTTACCAGCAATAATCAAAGAGTGAGAGAAAAACTTAAGATAAGAAAATAGAATTAAACTGAAGAAAAGGTAAGGAATAAAAGAAGAAAATAATAAAAGAAAATAAACAATATCTGCAAGAGAAAGAAAAAAAGAAACAAAAACAGAATGTGATGAGAACCCATATAAAGCACTCCAGAGGACCAGTGAGATAGCTCAAGGGACTAAGTGCCTACTCAGGTGGGCAAAGAGATGGAGTTTGATCCCTGGCACCACATTCCAAAAGGGCCCTGTGCTCAGGTGCACTGAGCCAGTGACTGAGTAGGGGTGCAGTGACTCATACCTGTAATCTCAGCACAGTGGAGGCTGAAATAGGAGATTTATTATGGGTCCAAGCTGTGTAGTGAGATGTTGTACCAAATATACTAAAAAAATGATGCAGCAAACATCATTATATGAATATGTGTACACCAACCAACTTTAGAGCAAAAAAAAAAGGATACAAACCAGTATCATCCCCTATAAATACTCCAACAAGAGAACATGCAATAATCAAGAGTCTGTTGTGCCCAAGCCTAAGTGGACATACAGTTCTGGCTATTCCTAACTTGCAGTGTGAGTGTACACACCCACCAGGTGCCCCTCAACCCATGGTGAGGGGCCATGGCTCCTGTGATCCAACCTCTTCAATCAGGCTATGGTTTGTACCTGGTATATTGAAATCACTTGTCGCTATCAACCCTCTTGTCTCAGGAATTTCCTTTTTCAGCCAAAAGGCAGAATTTTTCTTTGTCAGGTTTGATTTAGTTACCCCCACTCCTGTCCCAGGGAGACAATGATCATTATTGGAAGATATCCTGATAACTCGGATTTTCTGTTCTCTATTTTCTGTAAATCATCTTGACTATTCTTGACATTCTTATGTTTTACTCAGCCATGTTGGATCTCTCTCAAGCAGTAAACTTCTGGAGAGTTTATACTGTCTTTGTTTTCTGAATGATTTAGGACTCTAAAAGCTTTTGATATGGGAAACTACTTTTATATTATCATTTGTAGAAGTCTGTTGGTGGTTTATATTTCCATGTGTTGTAAAAGGTGATAAAATGCTATGTTCACAACTGATAATCATGATTCAGAATAGTTCCATCCCCTCCAAAAAGATTCTCTGGCTTCTCCTTTGTGCATAATCTTTCCTCCATTCCTAACAAATGCCAACTGGAGACAGAGTGATATCTCTGTGATAAATTTACCTTAGAATAGAACGTGAGTTGAATCATATATATAATGTCCATATACTTACATATAATCTTTCTACATATATATGTAAACTTTTATTTATTTATTTATTTATTTATTTATTTATTTATTTATCTTTGGTAAAGGGTCTCACTATGCAGCTCAGACTCATAGTGATATTACTGTCTCAGCCTCCAAGCCATGGGATTACAGGTGTGTACCACCACTCCTGTAATATTACATTTTATTAACTTTGAATCATGGCTCTTTGCTTAGCAGAAAGTTTGTGAACTTTGGCTTTGTTATTTTATATGTCAGTGCTACCACTAATGATACTTGATTAAAGTTTTCTAATCTACCTGAGATTAGTTTTTTGCTGTTTTTGTTTATGAGCCTCAAAAATTAAGAAGTGATCTTCTCTGTTTGTTTGTTTGTTTTTCTAATTTATGTATTTGGTACAGGGTCTCACTACACAGCTCGGACTTGTAGTGACTGTCCTCTTCTCAGGGTAGTGACCCTGGGACTGGTATTATAGTCATGTGGCACCATGAGTCATGTAGTACTGGGGTTCGAACTGTGTGTCTGCACTTGCCTAAGCAGGTGCTTTGTCTGCGGAGCTGTCTCACCAGACTGCTGCTTTTAATTTAGTAGTAACAAAGAGTAGTGTAAAAGAAGATAAGACTATTAGTAAATATGGTAGAGTCTTCACAAGTATTGTATTATACATTTTCCTAGAATATATTTTCAAATATTTAATGTCATATATGCAAATTGATCCTAAGATATATTTGCAAAGTTTTGAGTTTACAAGTAATAAACTAGAACTGGGCATAGTGGTGGCACATGCCCATAATTCCAGCATTCAGGTGGCTGAGATAAGATTACATAATGATGGGGCCCAGCGGGATGGCTCAGTGGTCTAAAGCGCCTGCTTGGGAAAGCTTGGGCGGCTTCAGAGACCGCGGTTTGATCCCCGGCACCACATGCTGCGCCAGCCCTGCCCTCGGGGTGGGCTGAGCCGGCCATAAAAATGAGTGGATAAACAAACAAAGGTTCTGAAACAAGAAAAAAATAAAATAAAATTTATAAAAAAAAGATTACATAATGACTTCAAAGTCAACATGTAGTGACACATTGTGTTAAAAAAAGAAAAAAAAAAAAGAAATTAAAACAGAACAAAAAATAAGTGGAAAATCATCGTGTTAACATCCTTTTTCTGGTTCTCATGGCCAAGCTCTTCACAAAGGCTGAACTATCTCATGCAGAGGAAGGTACAATGTAAGGTAGGGCTTAATTCAGATTGAGTAACATAATTAAATAAAGACCTTTTGACTTGATTTTGTAGAAATTGCATGCATATTTTATTTTCAGAACCAGGGATTGAACTCAGGCCATTGCGCTTACAGGGCAGGCACTTATTCTACTGAGTTATCTCCCCAGTGCATGCTTATATTTTTCATTCCCATCTCCTTTACCTTTTCTTCATAAGGCTGATGCTTCAAGGTCAGCAAGACTATATGACAAGACTAAGCCCTCATTTGTTGGCACAATATTTGGCCCAACAAAAACTGTAAAATCTTACATAAATAATACCATTTTCACTAGCATTAATGATGTTATTTCCATTGTCAATTCTGCTAATGTGGATATAACTCACCTATTGAAATCATCGAGCCTCTTAATGAAAGTATAGCAACCAAATATCAGTCTGGCCTTCTTTCAAAGGACTTGCATTACAGAGGCAGAGGTAGAGATGAAATCCTAATCAATAACACTATTGATTCACAGAGCAATTTCATATGAAATATTAGTTTCTCAAGAATGTATCATAAGGGCTGGTGAGATACCACAGCAGACTAAGTCCTTGCTTAGGCAACCACAGAGACCAGGATTTGATCTCTGGCACTGCATGTCATGCCAGCCCCACCCTCTGGGCTGGTGATGGGGTCCAGGAGTGGTGGCACAGGCCTGTAATCCCAGCACTAGAAAGGCAGAAAACAGGAAGATCACTATGAGTCTTAGGTGCATAGTGAGACCGTGCACCAAAAAAAAAAAAAAAAAAAAAAAAGTGTAATAGTTTACTTTTTCCTTTAGTCTCTTCCAAATTTATTACTGAAATAGTTGCTTTGCTATATTAATTCCATTTTAGAGTTGATTTCCCATGAGTGTATTTGCAAACTCCTTTATTCAAACACCAGTGAAGTCTTTGCTAAAAGATATTTTAATGGATATCAGCTTACTACCAAAAAATTACAAAAAGCAAGATAAGGAGAAATATAATACTAATTGAAAAACTACAGCTGATGAGGTCTGGACCTAAATTGGAGATAAAGATATTTCCAGTAGGAAACAAGGACAAAACAAATCTGTAAAATACAGTGAATAAAACCTGAAACATACTGTGTGCCATTTATGAGTATAATCAGAACGGTCAATAATGATATCTATGATAAAAATTTACAACTAGGATTTTCCACATGGGTTATATCTTAGCTTGCTATCTGTTTTACTTCAATCCCATGTAAAGCTCTAAGGCTGAAATTTGAAAAAATCAGGTTTTAAGAGTTTTTACTCTAGAATCAGCCACCGAATGTATATTATACACGACTGCAATGATTCTAGAAAGCTATCAATAATCCTTTCAGTAATAAGTTTAGAGAAAATTTGTGTGAAAGTGATGATATAAGGAATTTTGTTCTTGAATGATCCTTAAAAGTAAAAGAAGCCACACTTTTCTTAGGGTGCTTAACATGTGCTCGGTTGTACTGTAACCCTTTCACACTGAATACTCACTTCTAGTACTGCAACCTTGTTCTGTAAGTATGACAAATAAGACTTTCACGTCCTCAGTAGAGAAGAATTCCTTTGAGTATAGTGTGTAAGCAAGCAAACTATGTGCTTTGGGGCAGCAATTATTATCTACCTGGATATTACAAATTGACATGGAACTACTTGACAACCCTAAATGTATAAGGATTTTAGCTATGTAAGACTGAATGACTTAGTATTTGTTAATACTTACAGCAATAAATCCTATTAGGAAAGTGCATACAAACACAGTGCTTGAGTCTGACGTCACCTCACCATCGACTGAGTGCCCCCATATGGGTGAGGACTGTACAGTGTGCAGCTCTGGATCACTTCCTAGAGGATCATCTCCTAGTTGTGCTTCAGAAAATATTGTAGTTCCATGGACAAACACTTGAAAATATGTGCAGTCCTGTATTCTTACTTTTATAGTACTAGAAATTTGTAAATGATACATGAGATAAAAAAGTATTCTTGTCTAAAAACCAACAAGGGAGAGGATAGCTGTTCTTGAACTGCCTTTTGTAAGACTAAGCCCTGACAAGTGTTCCCTTTTAATAATGTATGTCCTTAACTTTTTAAAAATGCAAGTCAAGAAAGGGGAGTCAAAACTTTTAGAAGATGGCATTTGCTACATTCTTGACAAGAATTCGATGCTTTCTTAATAGGAATATCATATGCCAGGTGCATCAGTCAATTTCTGAATCTAAATAGTAAGTGGAGGAAGCATTTCACTTCTATTCTTTTTAATCTATTCAAATCCACAAACTGAATAATATAGAAAATGTTGTAAGTATGTTTTCAGACTGAAACATTAGTTCTCTATACACAGAAGCAACTTTTCTATGGAAATATTTCTCATTTAGTGTTTAAAATAATGAAATGAAATAGAACGTTAACCGACATGAAAATAAAATGTACCCAAACACTCAACGGTTCTCAACCTGTGGGTTGCGACCCTGGCGGGGGTTGAAAGACCAAAACACAGAGGTTGCCTAAAGCCATTGCAAAATGTTATTTATTTGGAATTACAGTTTTGAAGTGGCCACCAAAATTATTTTTTGGTTTGGGGCCACCACAACCTGAGGAACTGTATTGCGGGGTCACAGCATTAGAAAGGTTGAGAACCACTGTGTAAAATAAAATAATGCGAGTACATATTTTTACATATATTTGAAGCCTTCAACTTTCTTTCCATTATATTTGATATCCATGGTCATAGTCTGTATATGTTGTTTCTTCAAATGTGTATATTCTAACAAATATAAAGAAGTTTGAAATAGCCATTTGCAGAAGCACTCTCTCTTCGCATGCATGTGCGTGTGTGTGAGCACGTGCACACACACACATGCACAAACACACACACACACACACACACACACACACACACACACACACATCTCTAGTATAGGGGAATCCTGTGCAAAATAGGTTCTTGGCATCATGTCTCAATTGTTTTTCTGTGAGATTTACTGTAAGGGTGAAGTCACATTCTGGACCTATTTAACGTTATGTTCCAACTTTTATCCATTGTGATACTGAAGACAAAGGCAAATGAAACGTGGACAATCTAATTTTGCCATTTAGATACTTTTCAGGTAATCAAGTATTTTTGTATCATAGCTCACAGTATAGTTTGTCAGTCTATGAGTTAGAGCCAGTAGAGTCCACCTGTGTAAATGAGACTTTACAGCTTTTATGTACGTGCTCCTTTCAATTCAAATATTTTCCATATGTTTTGGCCTTAAGAGAAACCCTAGGTTTCAGAGTTAACTGACAGGAGTTGTAACTGAAAGGTTCCCTTTTTTACTTACCAAGACACTAGGAGAAAGAGTTCCTAAAAATCCAATGAGTTCAGGTAAATGGTTCTTGCTGTAATAGTTCAGAACAAGAAATGCAATTTCTTTACTGAAGATGGTGCATAATCTTTGATTAACTAAATCATAATAAAAATTTAATGTTCATTGAATAATATTTTATGTATAGGAATGTTTAAAGCATCAATTGCAATTTTATATAGAAAACTTAAGCCAAATTAAGACCAAGTAACACAAATGAACTTACAAAATTTCAAATGAAATTCTCATGCAAAATATATTTGTTCTTCATATGTTTCAGAAGACTATAATTTGTTTTAAAGTATTTGAATCAGGTTTCTAAAAGAAGGTTGGTGACTTTGAAAAAATTAAAGGAAGAGACAGATAGGGAAATCCAATAATACTTCCAGGAGTTTTCATTAAATAGTTACACTCATATTGTTACATTTACTAACTAGCTCTCAACATTTTTTCTGCTGTTTCATCTATAAATAAAAATAATACTGACAATAAAAGACCTTCACAAAATTAAACAGGATTTAGTAAAATTTTAACACGTTACCTAGCATATCATTTAGGTGTTGTTTTTCTTATCTTTGGGGTAACCAATTTTCTGATACAATGAGGCTTATTTACATAATGTACTAACAAGTTTTACCATTCCAGCTAAGCCCTCTCAATCTACAAACTAGTTGTTTGTTCTTCAGAGTGTAGACATGAAAGTTATCAGAGACTTTGATTGATGGTTCAATGAACATACTGTTTATAGCAACACATTTTACTCATTTAATATTTTAGTACAAATCATGTCATATTGTTTTTTAATGAACAATATTTTCTCTCACCACCAAAAATGCTTGTGCTTGCTATTAATCATATCCCTTCAGTCAGCAGGATCTTAATAGTGATGTATAGTAAATACTTGCTATGTACACAGGAACATTTTGTAAATACTGAATTGATGGTTGCTCCTCCAGGAAATTTAATTAGGCTCCTGTAATCTATTTCAATCATAACAAATATGTCAATCAATCAATGAGTATTTTTGCTTTATGTTTTTCTATTTAAAGCTGCCTTATTTAATGTATAGTATCATTCATTAGCACTGAACTCATGAACTACAGCCATGTAACTGATGCGTGGACAAAATTTATCTAACAGGTGTATTTTTTATTCAGGTATCATCTCATAGTCTTCTTTTGCTTGGAAACACTGGACAGCTGTTCAGGAATATCCATGGGAGTACAAATGTGGTCAAATCATTAATAAGCACAACAATACAGAAAAAAAAAAACCTGTTGTGGCAGGCAGACTGCCAAAAAGCTTAGTGGGAGCTGAAAAATGAAAGAGTGAGTGTCATTTTTCTCACCTCACCTGGTAATGTGCATGTCTGATACTTTTAACTTTTTTATTTTTGAAATTGAGCTAATCTTCTATTATATGAAAAACCAATATAGAGTATACATCCATATATCTTAAAATGTATACTTTTTTCTTCTATTTAGAATCAAAGTTTGATGTGTCACTGATATACTTTTCTTCCATAGAAATATTCTTCAAATTTATGCAAGAGCTGTTGTTAAGAAGATATTTTGGTTTTCTTAGCTTTAAAAATATTATCATATCCTAAACTGAGTAAACAAATATCTTGTCACTAACAATACAATAAAGTATAAGATTGAAAAACATAAGAGCACCAAGTCAAAATTTAGAATATATTTTTTTCTGTCCAAGATAAATGCATACTTACCTTTGCTACCATCTATTTAAGTGACATAAACTTATGAATAAAATTATTAAAAATAGACTTCAAAATCATATTATGAATACAAAAGTTCCTGATACACATTAATTGAAATAAATTTTACAAATAGATGGTTAATTTCTAGTGATTTGATCCTATCTATTGGATTGGACAATCCAAGCAGTATGAATCTATATTTAAATAATGTACTCTATGTCATAAACATGAAAAAGCCCTATATATAATTAAAGAATATAACCTTATCGTTTCCCACATACATAGAAATTATGTTCGACATGTTTAAACAATCTATTTTACTCAGCATCATGGATACGTGACGCAAACATGATTCGAACTTCGAGTTCTTTTTTTTTTAATTTGATATAAGGTCTCACTACACAGCTTGGACTCCTGGATATCCTCCTGTTTTCAGCCTCCCCAGCACAGGGACTACAGGCATGTGCCAACACTCCTCGTCTTGGTCACTGGCTCAGTGTGCTCAGGGGTAGGCCAACATGGTATGCAGGAGCAGTGATCAATCCCTGGCCCCTGTACTTACCTGAGCAGGTGCTTAGTCTGCTGAGCTATCTCACTAGCCCTGTTTTGGGTCACTTATAGTACACTGTAGAAATATATTTGTATCAGTCATAACACAGAATTGATTCTCCTCCCTCAGCTTCTTCTCAAATCATAATTAATGGAAGCAATTGGGATATGACTAATAAAAGCTAAAGAAAGAATCAACAGTATGAAGGAATTAATATGAAGATAATTCTATGGTAGACTGAGCAAAGAAAATTACATTTGACACTTTTAACTTTTATTATCTTCCTATGCGGTCCTTGAATGAGCACAAAAGTACTCAGATATTTATTTGGAGATGACAACTAAATTTGAAAAGCAAGCATGTTTACAAATATGAAACCTATAAATAATGAAGAGCAACTGTCATATACATGGCTTAATTTTTACAAATTTGCCTTGAAATTCATCTTCTCTTACATTCTTTAGAATTAAATGGGATATTTTTAATTGCCAAATTGGTAATCCATTGTAATCCATACTTCCATAATATACAGGATAATTCAAGATTAATCATGCTATCACAGTTTTGTGTTTTGATCCTCAAAAATTCTTGAAACTAGAATTAATACTATTACAATAATCACTGCAATTTGTCTTAGTCCCTACTACAGAGGAAAAAAATGTTAACTTTGAAAAACTCTGCAAGTAACTTCAGAAAGGGTTTGTAGAAAACAGCAGATATTGGAAAATGCTCACTTTGAAATGTTGATGAGAATGTGGACCTTAGACGGGCCAATCTCTTATGAATACTCACTACACTTGGAGAGGAAAAACTGCATTTGAAATGGTTCTAATCTACTATGATTTGATTTTCTCCAAAAAAGCTTAGAAGTCCAGGTATAAAATGAGAAATATTCAAAGGCTAAATTAATCCAAAGAAAAACCTTTAAGTGTCCTAGAGATTGGGTACAAATGTAATTGAATTACTACGTGGTATCTCCAGCTACCAAATCGCTAAGAAGTGACAAATGTGAGTCAGAAAAACAAAAGTGAAGCCTTCAGCAAAATCAGAAATTTCCTTAAATATAAGTGGAAGGAAGTTAAAATCAATGAATTTGTAACTAAGCATTATCTGTTAGATTTTAAATTTAGAGATGTAATAGCCTGAGATGCTGACAAAGATGAATACTTTAGGTTTTCCAGTTCCTGCTAAAGATACTTCCAGTGTGGGCTACTGCATTTTTGCATATATTTTGAAGCTCATAAAACAGGCAATGATAAGTGTTATAGGCCAGTTTTACTTATGAATAAAGGGATGGATAGTAACTCTGTAGAAGTTAGAAGTATCAGCAAAAAATACTTGTAGTGGGACGACATTATCCTCAGGAGGTAAAGTGCTTATGTTTGAGGGTAGCCAAGGAATAATCTGAAATTGGAAATTGGTCGCTAGGAGGATGCCACTGTCATCTCTGATTCCCACATCCTCTATAGCCTAGAAGAACAATAGAATAGCATGTTCTCTTTATGAGAACTGCAGGGGAGATTAGTGTACAGAGTTGAAGACCTAAGTCTAAATTATGTCAACTGTGTTCAAAGAAAATTTTGTACAGCGGCTTCGGTTGTTAGATAAAGGTGTATAACAAGTGATGGATTTAGAGAGTTGGGAAAAAACAAGTTGGTGAAAGGACGTGGGAGTGTAAGGGGGCAATAAAGAGAGGCCTGGACAAGAGAATTAAGTGGGTTTCAATGTTTACTTGTGTTTAAGGTAATGGGAACTATTGGGCTTGTTGAGCTTAATAGGTAGTATATTAGGATGCTCAACACTGACCAGGGAAGCACAAGGAGTCTTCAAGACTTGAGAAGTTTGGCAACTGCCATCGTGACTTACAGGTCTTGTTTGCAATCATCTCCACAAATGTGGCTACAGGTAAACTAATATGTATACCTGTACCTTCTATGAATAAGCAGCTGGCTCAGGCGGGTGCCTCTTCCCTGGCAACTTTTGCATTGAAGATCAAGAGAGATAGGATTACTTTCCCCTCCTTGTTCAGACAAAGTACCCTACACCCAAAGTAAAGGAAGGAAACATACATTTTGTTCCCTTTTTTTTTTTTTTTTTTTTTTGAGGTCTCAGTCCATATTCAGCTGGCTTCAAGGCAAAGTGGCACATAACAGAGTGCCACAGTCCACGGCAGCAGAAATCAGCAAAAGCAGCAAGAGCAAAACGGGAGGAGCAGAAACAGGAAGCCTCTTTCCCTCCCTTATCCTGCAAGCAGGTTACCTGACCTAGGGTGGCATAGCAGTCACACTCACAGTCCTAGCATGACTACATGAATGAATCATATCAAAATCATGAATCAGTCAAAAAATCTAGGAGCTTGCCCCATGATTGCATGGACTATTGGGGGGCATCTAGGCACACAACGTAGTAATCGTCAAGAGAGCTCAATTATAAACGGTGGATGAAATGATAAACTCTCATGTTCAGGAGCTAGTGGGAGGCGTGTTTACTGCCATGTAGACTGCAGAAGGCAATATTATAGCATTAAAGAGAAATAGCAGTGTGTCTATAGAGAGGAATGATTCCTTTAAGGTTACAAGCATATGTACAGTAGCTTGTACTCATCATGCGTTTTTTTTTTTATATGCTATGTAATAAAAATTAGAAACATGATTTCCTTACTCTAAAATATAAGGAAATTAGCATATTTACTCCAGATTTTATTTTACATACTTGTAATTGTGTATACATTATGTTAGTATACTCACTATTTATATAACATATGTACAGTATACAGCAAATACAGCCTTATGTTTTTATCAGTTTTATAAAGTGCATTATATGTGTTCTTTTCCTCTCCTTCTCCCTCTCTCTATCCTTTTTCTTTGTTTTTCTCATTTTTCTCTCTCTTTTTGTGGTGCTAGGAATGCAACCCAATCTTTTCACATGTTATCAAGTATTCTATTTGTTAACTTGTAAACCCAGCTCAATAATTATATGTTTATGTTTTCATGTTTTTCTATATCATGTATCAGTCTTGATTTACTGACTTGTTTATATATTCTCCTTATAGCTTCACATGGAGAGTCTCTTATATTTGTTTTATAAAACTCAGTTGACTTCATGACTTTACTACCTTTTCAGAGCAATCTTTCTTTGCAAGTTATACCTTGAAATTGGTTCAACCATTCTGCTGTTCTATAACCTGTGTACATGGATGCCAAGTGACAGAAGAATATTAACTAAAGCTATGTGGAATTTTCCTGTTTGGTTTGCTTTATTTTGAGAACATGGATTCTGATATCCTTTTTGAGGATCTTTACATGTTCAGAAAGATTGTTAACTAGATGTAAGGGCCAGCAGTATAGCTTAAGAGAATAAGCACTTGCTTAGGTAAATTGAGGGGCCAGGGTTCAATCCCTGGCACTGCATGCCATGAGGTCCATGCCCTCAGGTGCACTGAGAAAGTGATGGAGTCTTGGTGTGGTGGCACAGGCTTGTAATCCCAGCACTATGGAGACATAAATCAAGAGGATCACTACAGGTCTGCATATTGAGACCCTGCACACACACACACACACACACACACACACACACACACACACAAGCACCTTAAACATAATTGTGTACTATTCCAAAAGAGAAAACCTATAAACCTGAACAATTTCTGTAGCAAACACTAACTTTGTTCTTCGTACCCTGCTAGAACACTAGTAAGAATCACTAGGATCATCAGTGATTGGTAAGACCTTTTTTATCATATTTCCATTTATTGGTTTACTCTTTCATCTCTCTTAACTGTCTATATGTTGGCAATGAGTGTATAACAAAGACTTGTAAAATTTTTTTCTAGCAGCCAGGCATGGTGGTGCATGCCTATAATCCCAGCACTTGGGAGGCTGAGGCAGGAGGATCAGCGTGAGTTCAAGACCAGCTTGGGCTACAAAAGTGAGCTCTAGGCCAGCCTGAACTGCATGAGATCCTGTCTCAAAAAAAAAAAATCTAACTATTTGTTTCTTAGTATATCCTCTGGAAATAGGAACAGAGTTGAGGTATATATTTTGAAAAGTGAAAGTTTTAAATTTTTTTTTGCTTATGCATAATTTTAGGGAAAACAACTCTACTGCAGTGAAAGAATTTTTGCTGACTTTGTTTTTCCACTAGACACAAATTGATAACAGAGATTTTGTGATCTACTTTTATTCTGGTAGTTATGCTCAAAACACATAATACAAATAGAGAAAAGAAAATGAGGTCAAAAAATAAGTTGGTGGGCAGGAGAGATAGCTCAGCAGACTAAAGCATATGCTTAGGCAGAGTGCAGTGGCTGGGGTTTGATCCCCAGTGTACCCTGTTGGCCCCATGCTCAGGGCACACTGAGCAGAAAATGAGACTGGGCATGGTAATACACACTTGTAATGCCAGTGTTTGGGAGGCTGAAAACAGGAGAATCACTATGAGTCGCATATACATAGGGATACTCCTTAGACCCTACAGACACTGTACTAAATGCATTTTTTTTAAAAGAACATGTTGGTTTATTAAAGTTTGCTTGGCAAGTAAAAGATACATTTAATCTATAGAAACCATAAGACTTTTTGATAAATATATCTTACTGAAAGTTTTACATAAAGTTACCTTAGAAGTTTTATATAATGATGCCACAAAGAAATTGGCTCTGCAATAGAATGTGATTTGTGACAAATACGAAGGCGGAGTTGGTAAGATAAGAGTTATGGAGTGCTTTCCCAACTGCCAAGGTACTGGTATCCAAATAAGAATTCATCAGAGAGGACCTGGAATAGTTCAGCCAATTCAGTCTGTGTGCGTGGAGTGCAAGGGCCATGGAGAATGCATCAGCCCTAAAGATGGATGTAAGAGCCGCAATGGAAGGTAGATAGTTAGAGAAAAGAAGGTACTAAACATTCATATTGGCAAAGGCATGAAAAATGGACAGAAGATAGCATTCCACAATGAGAGACCAAAACCAAAACCAGGGCTGGAGCCAGGAGATATTATCATTGTGTTGGATCAGAAGGACCATGCTGTTTTTCCATGATGAAGAGAAGGTATTTTCATGTGTATGGATATAAGCGAGTTGAAGCACTGTAGTGGCTTTCAAAAGCTAATATCTTGACAACAAAAAATAATCATTACCTCTCATCCAGGTCAAACTGTCAAGAACAGAGACATCAAGTGTGTGGGCGACATGAAAGCATGCCAATTTAGTGGACACCATATGAAAAGAGTCATCCAATCATTGAATTTAAGGTAAACTTTCCCGAAAATGGCTTTCTCCGCCCTGATAAACTCTCATTGCTGGAAAAACTCTTTCCTGAGAGGAAGGAAGTAGAAGAGACCGATAAAATGAATCAGGTAGAACTGCTGACCTTTGATCCAAATCAGAAAAGACAGCACCATTAGAATGGAGAAGCATATGACAATAACAAACGTCATCCCAGAGGTGGTGTTCGGTGTCAGACCTTTTAATGGGGAGCCAGAGAATACACTTATTGCTGGCAGGTAGTGTGCAGTAGTGAGTGTGCAAAGGACCAAACCATCATGTACTCACTAATTGCCATTATTTTTACTTCATTATTCAATTATAGTATTTATATTTAATTATGGTAGTTTCATTTAAAAGTTAAATGAAAAATAAACACAAATACAAATGCTCTGACTTTGCCCTGTATGTGTGATGACTTCAGTGTGCAAGATGAAGGTTCATGCCTGTAAAAATACCTGACCCTGGTGTCTGTTAGGCCATGCTTTGTAATTGATCACAGGTGTCTATATGAACAAACTTAGACTGAAATACTAGACATATGGATTGACTTCAGTGTATGATCCTTCTTCTTTAAGTTATGGATTAAAACTATACTTAATTGACAATCAAAATGAAAGGAAACAGTTTTATGGAAGTATTGATCCATCAGTAATTATTTGTATTAAGTGGGCCTCATTGCAGTGCCTCTATATTCTATTTCCTCAACTATTACTTGAAGATGGCATAAAATACAATTTAGCCTGGAATAACAGTGGTGGAAATGATACTTTTGTAAAGAAGGGCTCTATCATAATGCTGCTTCTTAAAGGCCTGTATTTCTAAGATTGCAGTCCTTTCTGCTGTGCCATCTTTTTAAAGAAATATATATATATATATATATATATATATATATATATATATATATAACTTTCACCACTCCTAATTACATTGCTTTTCCCTTGTCTTTGGACCATGATAAGCACTTGAGTTGTGACTTCAGAGCTGGGAAACTTTTATATTAATGTGAAGAGGCTACATGGAAAGGTAATTTGCATGTGTAATATCCATAGGTATGTTACAGGCTTTCTTTAAACCATCTGACTTAATACTCCAAACTAACTGTAATTTAATGGTATTAATTTAGCAAATTATGATGAGTGGCTTTACTTGTATGTTTGAAAAGTCATATGTTCACATGCTTATTCTAGGTATCAGAATTTAAGCAATTGTTCAAATGTATGGATGTCTTCTTAATATACTGATTACAAAGAAAAAAGAAAAATATAGACCAGATCATTTTGAAAAAAACATATATCACTGTATTACATGTCATTTGGAAATTTCTTGACTAATACTTTACTGCATGTTTGTTACACCTTAGAGAAAGAAACTGGATTAAATAAAAACATAGATATCTATGTCAAAGATAAATGTGAAAATAATCAGTGTAATATTTTGCCGGGCGTGGTGGCTCACACCTGTAATCCCAGCACTCGGGAGGCTGAGGCAGGAGGATCAGTGCAAGTTCGAGACCAGCCTGGGCTACAAAAGTGAGCTCAAGGCCAGGCTCAACTGCATAGCGAGACCCTGTCTCAAAAAGACAAAAAAAAAAAAAAAAAAAAAAAAAAAAAAAAAAAAAAAATTTGCTAGTATGACAAAAGCAAAAGTGCTGACCCAATGTCTTTTTCGACTGTATTAAAAATCCAAAATAATTATTACTGTTTTCCCTAGTATTTCATAAGCTATCACAAAGTAAGGCAAGACAGAGACAAAGCAAGAGGGTTAAATAAAAATAAATACAGTTGTTAGAGATAGCAGCTAAGTAAATGATCAAAGCATTTTTATGAATTATGTTAACTTTTTTATTATTCTTTACTCAAAAATATCTGAAGTCAAGCGAGGTGTGATGTCTTATACCTAGACTCCCAGTGCTCTGAAAGCCTAGACTCCCACAAGTTTAAGCTCGGTCTGGGCAATTTAGTGAGACATTGTCAATCAATCAATCGGTCAATTAATAAAGGAAGAGGTGGTATAGATCAGTGAGAAAGCTGGGGATTCAATTACTGCCAGAAAGAAAGAAGTCTGTCTAAATTTAACCTCAAGACCAGAGTTTTAAGTTATTTGTTCATCAAACAGTTCAAGTTCATAAGCTATATGGAAAATCTCATCAATCTTTAGTACATGAGTCTAGGTAAATTTTCAACGATTGATTAAAGACATAAAAATTAAAACTTTATTGATCCATGTTATCTACTTTCCTCTAAACTGTGCTGTCTGATAGAGAAACAGGCTTACTATTGTCTATGAGAAAAATCCCTTAGCCCTTAGAAACCTGAGCATGTTGAGGCGTGAGGTCACCCTTCCTACCTGTGCTCACACATGCTCGTGTTTCACTCACTCACTTCCTCTCATTCTTCGACTTAAATTTTTGTTTGCTTTTTAAGGGATTTTTCTTGGGTTTTACTTAACTCCAAAATGAGTACAGTGCTACATGCTCTCTGTTTAGCTCCCAACTGAACCTTTTATTTTTAACCACTGGGTTGGCAAGTTCCCAATTTCTTTTTGGTTTTCGAAAAAGAAATTTTGCTTCTTTCATTGCCTTGGCTCAGCTGGTATGTTGTCTGCCAACCTTTAGAAATGATTGCTTCTATTATTATTTTATGTGTATTAAATTCAACAAATATTGTAACTGTAACTGTTGCCTATTTTTGAGTTCCCTGTTTCCCTGACAAGATGTTGTTTTCTCATGTATAGCTGCAAAAACAACACTTAAGGTCTACTAACTGAGTTGTACTTTCAGAGGGAACACTTTTTTTTTTTTGTTGTTTCTTTTGAGAAGGAACACATTTTGACAACAACCCTTCCCAAAATTTCTTAAAGGGCTGCTATTTCATCAAATGGCCTATTAGAACGATTAAAAAAAAAATCATTTTGATGAAATTGAAGCAAGATTTCACATCTTAACATTTTTAGGAGAAATAAAGATGCAGATCAATACAAAGGGTAGAAATTTAAGATTAAGAAAAGAGCACAAAAATGGCAAGAATCTAGCCAATTAAACAAGTGTCTGCAACTAGTGAAGTACGGATGGTTTTCATACTGTTGTGTTAATTCTTAGCTGTGCAGATGTAGCTATCCTCGTAAGTCATCAATACTCAATATGAATAATCATAAGTCTCAATTCTTGTGTCCTATCCCATTCTGAGACACAATTGCAGTGTTGGATAACCTGTCTGGAGTTTAACTCACCTGCTAAGTGGCAACACAAGCAGAATACACTAAGTAATAGCTGCTCTGATGTTCAATTAAAAATAATTATTTCTGCCTCAGTTTCCATTGCTGGAAAAATATTACTTATGTCACAACTTTCTAGCACTTTCATTGATGACCTGTGTTTTCTAATTAATTAATTTTAATAGAAAATATCAACATGATTGACAACATATCAGGAGTACATTTGCAACAATTGACACACTGCATATTGTTCTCACAATAAGTAATACAGAGCACAGGATGTGGGCATGACACACCTTCCAATTGATATTGGTAAGGAAAGAAAACAAAAGAAAAATAATTCTTCTCTTTGAACTAAGAGGAAACAGATACATACACAGCACAGTGCTCCACAATTGCAGTGGGCTACCGGTGAAACTGGCAACATTGGAGGCTGTTGAGCCAAACCTCCTACAGCTCATCACACCAGTCTAGCTCTGCGTTTCATGTCTCGTAATTAAGCTTTTCTGTTGGGTGATCAAGGGCAACTTAAAGCAAGACTTGTATAAGAAAACATTACGATGATCTGTCTTATCCATAAGGAACAATCACACTTCCCTGTTCCTATATTTTCCTTCTCACTACAAGTAACTGAAGTAACATATTTTCTTACTCTTGCCTATTAATATCCTTTACATATTCCTACCCACAAATTTTACTTTAGTTGCTCTTTGCCTACAGACTTAAGCTCTGAATTACGTTCAGTAGTGACACAGCCTCAAATATTTTTTGAGATACATGATTCTTTATTCATCCAAACTCTTTGGGAATAACCCTGACACTAGAAAAACAAGCACACAGTTCATGGGTATAACTGTTTAGTTATAGTGATAAAATCTCATCTCTGGAGAAGAAATGCTTGTCTTGTTGAATTTTTATTTTGTCGTTCTTACTGTTATTTTTCTTTAATTATGACTTGGTAAAACAACCTAACTTCACTAACACACAGTAAAAGTAACCCAAAATTTGAAGTTCAGTAATTATGGTCTGCATTTATTCTATGATATTTGAGACAGCACACATGACATAGATGAATCACAAAACATTTCATTATAGAATACTGTCTTTGATTCCACTCAGATGCTATGTACCACAAAGTGTATTTTCCATGTTACTTTGCTAAACTCTGAAAGTATCAAAAATTAAATATGCATTGTATCAAAAGTGTGCAATATGTGGAATTGTGAAGCTATTGATGTTTATTCTTTTTTTGTTGTTCAATTGATCATTTTTATTCACATTCTTCTTAAAATTAAGAACTCTCATGGGCCGAGGCTACCTATGACATATTCACACAGGCTGAGTGCCTCTGAGTTACATCCCTAACCACCTTCTTCCCTCTTTCTTCCCCTGACTCAGTCAACTATTTTTGTACTATGTAAGTATAACCTTGAGAGTGAAGGCTTCTTATGGCCTATAATACTGCTTAAGATTGAATAAAGTATCTTTTGACATATAAATTGACTGCTTGCAATTATATTTCCTCAGGAATCTAAAGCGGGAATGGTGCAATTTTTCTAAGCATATTATAGATTCTTCACAGGAGAATTGGTAACCTGGGCTACTATTGATAGATTACAAAAATTATCACTACATGCCACATGGATTTGAAAACAAAACTGTCTGAGAATACGTACCATTTAGTCTTGCTTTTACAGTCTTCCATCAAGCACAGTATCTTCTAAAAGCAATTATCTAAATTATGCATGGATAGCTCAATAATTTAATGTCTACATGTTTTCACTAAAACAATTTATTTTAGTATATCTAAAAGTGCTTTAAGGATTCTAAACAGCAAAAGTAAATAGATGAAACAATTATTTCTGCAAACTATTTTAAAATTGCTTTTTACATTAAAAACTTTACAGACAATTTATAACAAATATGCGTCATTACTTTATGCTTTAGATGAGAAATAATGTCAAAATGGTAGACCATTTAAAATGTTAAATTATTTGTAAGTAGGTACTGAAATAAATACAAAGCAAAACCATTTCATTT
>PVJA010006468.1:0-18135 GCA_004027025.1 Myocastor coypus
AAGAAAGAAAGAAAGAAAGAAAGAAAGAAAGAAAGAAAGAAAGAAAGAGAAAGAAAGAAGTGCAGGTCTGGAAGTTGGCCCAGGAGAGCCAGACATCTGTCCATCCCAGACAGGCCTGGCTCCCCAGGATCTCCTCATTAGTACTGTCCAGCAGCTTCCACAGTGTGCAGCATGATGAGGCAGGAAATGGCATCGCTGAGGACAGGCTTCTGCCTTTTAAAACATTGTATTTTTCTCACAGAGGTGGGAAGCTGTATAAAACAGTTTATGTCCTGCACTGTCAAATGTGCAGGCAATACAAAAGAATTAACACAGTTGCTCCTGGTCTTCTCAGTATGCTCTGGTTTTTAATCTTTTTTTTTTTTTTTTTTAATAACACTTCTAGGGCCATGACACAACTGCAGCTGCAATAAACTGGTCTTTATACCTGTTGGTTTCTTATCCAGAAATCCAGAATAAAGTGGACATGGAATTGGATGAAGTGTTTGGTATGTCTGATCCCCTCCCTGATGAGAGTGTAGATCCTAAGTGCAACAAAGCAGACTTGTTCCTGGTCTTTCAGGATGTGCAGGAGGACGAGCTCTGAGGGCACTGTCCAAGGTAGGAAGGCTCCCATAGAGTCCCTTCCAGGACTGATCTCCTCTGCAAGGTCCTGCCCATTCCGTTACAGGTATTTGTTGAGCTCCCGATACCTGACTGCCCTGGGCTCCATGTTGGGTCTGCACAGATCCATGGGACTGAACTTAAGGAGCCAACTACTTAGTGAGGGAAACTGGGAACATGTACATAAAGCTCCTCTTCCTGAGCTGTGTCCTTGAGTGGCATGAAGAAGGGAACGCAGAGGAGCAGGTGGAGCTGTTAGAAGGGTAAAAGGAACAGTATTGCTTATGGGACTGTATCTAACCATGGATGACCAAAGGAGGAATCATACGCATCTTGAAAGCAACAAGGAAGTGGGCATAAGTGATGTATTAACTTCCTGCGGCAATCATAACAAATGCCACCAATGAGAAGACTTAATAGTAATATATTCTCTCATTTTTTCTGGACAGTAGAAATACAAAATTAGTATTACTAAGCATAAATCAACATGTTTCCAGGAAAAAGTAATGTTTTCCTTCTGGAAAAAAAAAAAATCACTCCTTGCTGCTCATATCCCCTGGCTTATGGTAACATTATTCAAACCTCTGCTTATGAGTACCTGGCATCCACCACATTCTCTTTGTGTGTGTGTGTGTGTGTGTGTGTGTGTGTGTGTGTGTGTGTGTGTATTAAGGATACTATATCTTAAGATTCTTAATTTAATCACTTCTGCAAAGCCCATTTTTCCCCCAGATAAGGTAACAATCACAGGGTCCACGAATCAAGACTTGACATTTGGAAGCCCATGATCTGTCCACCACAAGATTCTAACATCAGTTTTATCCTTTTCAAAACTCACAAATCACATGGTTCTCCATAGCCAGAAGACAAAAAGGAAAACAATTGGCTTAGCTTAGCAAAGTGTGGTACCTGATGCAGTTGCATAGAAAAAAGAAGCGGGAAAGGAAAACAGTGGTAGAGAAAAATCATTGTAGAAAGAGAGGAGCCAAAAGAACAGCGGCACTGGAGTGGGAAGCGTTCTGGTCTGCAGAGAAGTATGACTAGTGAGAAACAGCTAGAACTCAGGATGCTTGGCACAATGTAGAATGCAGAGATCAAGCTGGAAAGACAGGTTTGTGCTCAGACCTGTGTGAAGATGGGGCATTTCCACCAAGAAGTAAGACCTTTATAGAGTGGAGGTATCTAAACTTGAGCTTCCTTTCTGTAGTCATTTTTTCTCCATCTCAGTTTTACTTTCTCTCAGGGTGCCTCAGGGTGTGTGAGTTCAGTCCTCTCAAAGCTCACAAGTTGTCTTGAAGTGGGCCACATGTTTTAATACTCTACCATTTGCATCTCATTGCCATGTCTAAAAGCTTTTACTTTTGCATATTTACTCACATAATCAACATTGCCAGAATCTTAGTTCTGCAGCTTGTCACGTTTTGTGTTTATTATATTCCCTTTTTCTCATATATTATTTCTGAAGTTAGTTTCAAATTCTTTGAATGATTAATCTTTGCTTATTGAGTTGTATGCCTTCCTTTTATTATAATTGAAGTACATGTCACATAATGTGAAATTAATTACTTTAAAATCTGAAAATATTCTGAGTACAATGAAGGAAAACCCTGTGCCATTAAAAAGTCTTCATTCTCCATTTCCCAGCCCCTGGTCACCACCAATTTGCATTCTGGCTTTATAAATCAAGTCATATAATATATGACTTTTTTGTACTTGATTTACTAGTTAGCATATTGTCTCATTTTATTTTGATTGTGAATAATATTAGAAGTTGTACTTTACCTGTTGACATTCAACATTTGATGTTTTGAGTCATATGTTCTTCTTGGGTATCCTCACCACCACCACCCCCAGCTACAGAGAGTTCTTTTATTGTCATTTTGCACATTTTCTTTCATCAGGAAAATCTGACCGTCCTGTGACCTTAGAAGATTTGAAGAAACTTAAATATCTAGACTGTGTCATTAAGGAAACCCTTCGCATTTTTCCTCCTGTTCCTTTATTTGCCCGGTGTCTTAATGAAGACTGTGAAGTGGGTATGTGTTCTTTAGTTAGAATAATTGGAAGGGTGGATTTTATCAGTAATGTCTACCTTGTTCTATGAATATGACACAATGTTTGCTTCTTGCCAGCGGGTTACAAAGTTGTGAAGGGCACTCAAGCCATCATCCTTCCCTATGCCTTGCATAGAGATCCAAGGTACTTCCCCAATCCTGAAGAATTCCAGCCAGAGCGGTTCTTCCCAGAGAACGCCCAAGGACGCCATCCATACTCCTATGTGCCCTTCTCTGCTGGACCTAGAAACTGTATAGGTTTGTAACCACGGGAATGGGTTTCACCTCTCAGGCCCATATGATAGGAGCTTTCCCACAAGAAGTTTTTAAGATGTGGACACACAGTACAGACTACCTGTGGACCACCATATTAAAGATACTGGTTGCCTTCTACCTCCACTTTACAGTTTTAAAATATTACTGTCAGAAGGTATAATGGTTTCCTAGGGCTAGCTTTATGGAGTGCCCCAGGTGGGGTAGCTTAAACAACAGAAACAAAATTTTTTGGAGCTTTGGAAGCTAAAGTGTCCACAGACTACTCCCTTTGAGGCTTTGTTCTTTGGCTCAGTTGGCTGCTTTCCTCCCGTGTCTCCACTTGGTCTTGGTGTGTGCCTCAGCCATGTTGTATAGGGTCCACCCTGATGGCCTCACTTAAGCTTAACTAAGCTTTGCAGTTTAATAGTATCTACCTCTTTCCTCTTTTTTTGTTAGTGAATATTGAATTTAGACAGTGCTAAACTTTGTCCTTGGCCCTTTTTATTTTTTGAAACAAGGGTTGCTAAGTTGCCCAGGCTGGCCATGAATTCATGTTCTTCCTACCTCAGCCTCTAGAGTGGCAGAGCAGTAAGGATTACAGGCAATCACCACCATCTCTGATCATTAGTTACTTTAGAGATCCTATCACCAGTATAATAAAAGTGTAAAATACCAAGGATCAGAACACCCACATAGGAATTTTGAATGGAGACAAACACTGTTTCATGATAGAGTCTTCAAAGTTGTTGGTTTGGGAGTAAGGTAGAATGTAATTTATTATGATAAAGAATATGTGGTCAACTATATCTAACCTAATCTGTGGGGTTTTAAAAGTTGCATTTTTGCAAAACCACAATAAAGCGTGCTTGCCATAGGGCTAGTGGAAGTGCTTCAACAAGATGGGTGCACATTTCTATTGGTTATGAACACTTGGGTTTGGTGTCTGTGGCATCTTGTACTCATTTGTAGGAGCACGGACACTAGTAAAATGAGGACCAGTCGAAATAAGTACATCTGAAGCCAGTTGATGGCACTATTTAAATTAAAGGGTAAAAAAAAAAAAAAGTGTAAAGAATTGATTCTTAAGCCCAAATGAGCCTAGGATTCATCTGAGGTACAGAAGTCCCTTGTGTCTTCCAGGAAATAGTTCCAGAACCTCCTGCACACACCAAACCTTATAAATGGTCAAGTGTATTTGCTGTAGTATATTCTTGTACACACAGCCTCTAATGTGCTTTAAATCATCTCTACATTATATATAATACCTAAAATAATGTAAATGCTATGCAAATAGTCAACAGTTGTTATACTGCACGGTTTTGGGAAAATTGAAAAAAATGCTGTACTTGTTCAGTATAGATGGAAATTTTATAAATATTTTCATTCTAGTGTTGATGACTGAATCCCCAAGAGGTGGAACTTGTGATACTGAGGACTGACTGTCCTGCTGAAATACAAAGTCTTTGCCCACTGTGTTATTGAGACCCGCAGGGTTGGAACAGAAAACAATACTCAAAATTCTTCAACTTGAGTGGTGGCCAGACAGCTCAGAGGATTTAAGCACCTGTTTAGGCAGAGACATGGGATCAAAGAGGCCCAAGGTTCCATCCTTGGCATGCCCTGCCCCCAAGGCACACCTAGGGTTTGAGACTGGGCATGGTGGTTTGTGCTTGGGAGGCTGCAAACAGGGGAATCAGTATGAGTCCAGTCTGTGTAGTGAGATCCTGTAGGCCTTGTACTAAATACAATGAGAACAAACAAAAATCTTGTGTTCAGTAAGCATTTTGAGTGATTATGATTCTCTTGCGGCCTACATGAAAACATAAAGTACCATTTTCCTGTAATAGGGCTCTAATTTCTCTCATTTAAGTTGTGTCTATACTTAAAGTGATAGTGTTTACATTTATTTGAAGGTCAAAAGTTTGCTGTTATGGAGGAAAAAACCATTCTCTCCTGTATTCTGAGACGGTTTTGGGTCGAATGCAACCAAAAAAGAGAAGAACTTGGCCTCTCCGGAGAGTTGATTCTTCGACCGAGTAATGGCATTTGGATCACTCTGAAGAGGAGAAATGCTCTTTCAGATGGGTCCAAGCTGTGCACTCCAGCTCTGCCCTGATCATGAAAATGATCCCCAAAGCAGAAAAGTTTAAAATTTATGATTTATAAATCGAGTTCAATATTCTCAATCACCAGACCTCATACTTTATTGGCCCCCTGATCGTGGGATCCAGTCTATGAATCAGAGAGTCTCATTTTGATGACCACCATAGATGCTACATTAAACCCACCCAGTCTTGGCCCCAGAGGTCCAGTGTGCTGAGTTGGTACCAAAATAAATTTACAACAAGTTTCTCAAGGGCAGGATTCGCAGGCCAATTCATAGCATTTGATAAACTCAAAGAGTATAGTTTAATTAAAGCTTCAGAATATGTTAAAGTTATTATGGTTGACTCAGGAATACATACAAGGGGTGATCAAACTATACAGTGAATATTTAGTTAGAAGTATTACTCTTGTACACATTGACAACGATGTCTGGGCTTCAGACACACTTAACCCATTGTTGTCGCTTTCTGAAGCAGTTCTTTTAGATGTACTCTTTTAGGTCCTAATTATATATATATATAATATATATATATATATATATATATATAATATATATATAATATATATATAATATATATTATATATATATATATATATATATATATGATGCTGCTACTATCTATTGGAAGAGCAGGCTCAGAACAACATCACTGTGTGTCCTTGTCCACCTTATTTACCAGAAGATCTGGTGCTGTGTGACTGCTAGATCAGCCCCCAAATCAAAGAGACCTTAGAAGTAAATATTTTGAATTGACCTAATATATGGAAGCACTCAGAATGGTGCCACTAAAGACACTTACAAAAGAGACGCTACAGAGAGCAGCAACGATGATAGAATACATAAGTTTGAAGCGATGGGATCTGGAGGGGATTGATGACTACTATGTCTTTTTCTGTAACAAATTTTTTTACAATTTAAACAATTTGGTACATTTTTTATCACAACTCATATCACATAACTTGAAAATGGTCGTTAATTAAGCACATTGCCTTAAGAGGTTTATATTTTTAAAAGTGTGTCAGAGTCATCAGTTATGAGAATAATTATTGTGCACTTTTCAGATTTTATTGTGCATAGCAGATCATTTACAAGTTAAATTCTGTTGACTGTTTGACTGTACTTACTGTCTTTTCTATCTTCTTGTAAGAGATTCCTCTTGGTAATGTCCATTTTTTCACAATACCTCAGAGGGTTGATTAAAGTCAGAACTAGGATGACCTCAGAACTCATCTGCTTGTATTGTCTTATATTAGAATGAGGGAATGGAATCAATAGGAAGGCAAATTTTTACCAGAAGGTATGCTATCAGTTCCTAGATTAGGTGAAGATAGAGGTCTGTAATCTAAGTATCACTACTCCAATTCATCAGAAGTATATCAATACTTCCTACCACAATATGCTGTTCCTCAGTAGAATTTGGGCCTATGACTAGGTGTATTCTTAAAAATCAGAATTTCTGCTTTTGGCTTAGGCATATTTCTTTTGGAATTCTTCCCCTTTCAACACTTATCTATATTTAATAACCCAGTAATATTTCAGTTTAGAGTTGGAACTCCAGTCAGTTTCATCCATGGGACATAACTGATTAAGCAGATAACTTGTACACATTCTCTGAATTTTTAATTTATTACACAAAGCCCCTCCTTACTGAATTTTTGGGAAAAAAAAAACTTTCAGTAAATAATTTTAAGAAAATAATTTTCTTTGTTCAATTTTCCCAAGAAACTAGCCTATAGAAGAAACAAACGAGGAAGGTGAAATATGTGTCATCCAATGGCAAAGGAAGAGGTGACAAAACCAGACCCATCTGACAATCAGCCTGGGGCCTTGAGGGTCACAGCAGCAAGAACACCCATGAGCGCTCCAGAAACTCTCATACATAGTAGTCCCTAGTTGAAGAGGAAAACACCAACAAAGTGGGAAATACACTTCGAGATGATTCTCACGAAATGATTAGCCATCTGGGAAATGGGTGCATGTAGTAAATATCATTCCTAAGTACATTTTGGGCAATATAAGTTTTGTTCATAGGAGTTGGTATGATCTTATGATCTTAATTTATGCACTGACATTTAACTCTGGCTTTTTAAATTTTCAGTGAATGTACACTAGACTTTAATTTTTTTTTTTTTTTTTTTTTTTTTTTTTTTTTTTTTTTTTTTTTTTTTTTTTTTTTTTTTTTTTTTTTTTTTTTTTTTTTTGCAGTATCAGGGATTGAACTCAGGACCTTGCCCTTCTTTGCCAAGCAAGTGCTTATGCTACTGAGCTATCTCCTCAGCCTTTAGTCATTAAGAAAACATTGCTCACTGTCCAATATTCATTTAACCCAAGAATAATCTGTTACTCATATTTTACTTCATTTAAGCTCTGTCAGAGTTGGAACTGGAAAAAAACATGCTATATTCTGGATTATCAAATATCTGTGCCCTAATCATCTGCCTTACTTTTGTGTGAAAGACCTATCGCAAGAAAAATAAACTACATTTTAGAATCAGATACTATGTGTGTTTCTAACAATGTATGTCAGCTTCAAATGCAACTTTCAAAATGAAAATCAGTGGAAGCTCACTGATGATGAAGGAAACATTTCTGAGCTGAAGTCATCAGTGACCCTCGGACTCTCTGATAAGGTGGTTTTTGTGCCTGTGTTAGATGATATACTTCCCTTACTCTGAGGAATAAATAAGTAGAATACCAGGGCATTTGACTCACTTGACAGCAGAAATTGAGTCACACAGAACCACTTGGGAATCACAAAGGGACTAAGTTGTTGGAATTCATGAATTTAGAATCTCAAAATCTCACCAGGTGACATACTATGGAGCTGGTGTGTGCTACCCACTGTCACGGACAGCTGGAGAGAGTCCCCTTCTTTCACCTATGTCATAATTAAGAGATACTGATTGTGAAAAGATATTTTTAAAATCCTAGAATATTTCTAGAAGAATAAAAACATCCTTCTAGATTGTAATGAGATGCCTAATTGGCAGTTAAAATTTCTCTAGGAACAGCACATCCTTATAATTTGAGACTATCCTATGCCAAAGCCCTTCTCCACGTTTCCCTCCTTCACTTTCCCAGCATGTACAAACACACACGTGCTGCATAGATGTACATCACATGGAGCCTTCACGTTCTTACCTGCTCTACTTTCCCAGCTTAAGTGGAAAGCCCTAAGCAAAGTCAAACCAGAGTTCTCCCCTTGAGGATTCCCAAGTGGAATCAGATAGTTACTTTCCTTTGATGGAAACTTCAGGTCCTGAGATTGATGGGGCAGTGGCCACTAAAAACATCTGGAGCAACTGCTGGGAGATGAAGTAATGGTGGTGGGCAAGGAAAGCACCGGAAAGAGCTTAATGTTCCAAATGATGCTGAGCTACATCCACATCTGTCCCATCATGCTCAGTTGTTCTACCCACCCTGGAAGCCAAGAGCCAAAGTGCTGCTATTTGGCTCAAGTGACTTGCTTTGAACTTGTATGCCAAGGCAACCTAGTGGTTGTCAGGCTGGGTGCAGAATGAAGACAGGGGTCCTGTTCTTTAGGAATGATCTTGTCTTTCCTCTCGTTCTGATGGTGTAGAACTTTCCTCTCTTGTGTTTTTATTACATGTGTCTAGTAATCTTTTGAATGCAATATCATTTAAGAAAATTTCTATATCGTGGAAAATTTTTAAGTGTAGTACTTCATTTTAGTGTTCTAAAATAAATCTAGGTCTTCTCTAGCCCAGTAGTCCAATTTCTAAACTTAACACTAATCAGAACTCAGAGTAAGGAGTTATTTTTGTCTCCTCTAACTAAAACAGGTTCCCTCTGGTTTTTCTCCTGACTAGCTGTATTTCACATTTCATGGAGAAATCTCCCATATATAGTTACTAACAATGGACTGACTGCATTCTCTCCTCAGGTTCTTATGCAGAAAGTCACCAAATGTTTATTTCTTTGGGCTTTATGGATCCAATACAATCTTAAATCAGCTGAAGTGTTTAGTCATTTAGACTCTTGCTTTGATCCTAGAAGATACATTTTTGGGTAGTTTTTCTGCTACTCACAATTTTATTTTCTTTTACTTGTCACTTTTTTTTTCATTATGCCTTATATGTATTGATCCCTAACTGTCCTTATATGAGTTAATTTGTGTTCCATCAAAATAGAAGCTGTCCAGAAATTTATATTGTAATGTAAAACATTTTGATAATTTTTTCTTTTTTCTATAAGACCCATATAGGCAATATAAGCCCTATTAGGAAGAAAATAATCCTAGGCATGATTATTTATTTCCAGAACAGTTGATTTCTAGCTGTTTATTTTTAAGTGCCTTTAATGATATCTTGGTTAATGATACCACAGGCTCAAAGGGGATCCAATATAGTAGGTGAAAGATTGTGATATAGCCATTGCCATATCAGAGCACAAGACAGTACTCACATGTTAACCAGAATGATGCAGGTGTAAGGAAATCTGAAGTGCTACCTGTGCTGTGAAGGTGCTACGCCATAGTGACAAACATATCTTGCTGTTTTTTTTTTTTTTTTTTTTTTTAGCATTGTTCTAGTACTTGGGTTAGATCTATAGCTTAATGATAGAATTGCTTACTAAGCATGTGTGAGATCCTCAGTTTGATCCCAAGTACTGCAACAAACAAAGCTACATGGAAGTTGCTATAAAGTAATAGATTATGCCATGCAATTGGGTTATGCTGATGGTGGCCTCATTCGGGTCATGTTTACCCCACCAGTTGATCACACCATTTGTTCTTCTGTTTGTTCTAATCTCATATTATTTTGTTCATCATATCCCATAAAGAAAAATAAACTACACACACACACACACACACACACACACACACACACTCACACACACACATTTAGCCTAGGTTTGAATAACCTATAACATTTAAGTGTGGATAAGCACACTTTATGACTTTATCACCTAACACATTTCTCATACTATATTCCTGTCATTGAGTGACACATAACTGTATAGCTTAAAAATACATGTTTTAGCAGATAGTGAATCTCTAGGTATAGGAGTACCCAAAAGGGAATTATTTCTTTTCTTTCTTAAAATATATTGTACTTTTAAGCTATCGTTTATTTTTCTTTCTTCAGCCAACACTAACTTTTAAGTTTTACATTTAAATAATAAGACGTTTGAATTACTCAGGCAAAATTAAAGTTTTTCAGATGGTTCTACTATGCTAAAGTCTGATTGCACTTTCAGTTTTTCAGCCTTCTGTTCCTTAGTGGTGAGTGCCATCAGTAACATTTGACACAGTAACCAATGGCATCCAGCTACTACCCAAAATGATGTTGTTTTTGAAAGTCAGTGATTGCAGAGCCTCCCAGTGGTGCAGTTGCATGGCACCTTGGGAAGATATCTGCTCCCACAAAGGGACAGTCTCCAGGTCCAAAGCCCTCAGTCTCAACCTTTCTCCACATATCCAGCCCCCAGACCCACTGACAACTCATAACTCAGCCCAGCCCTGTATCTCCAGGTTCCAGATTGGAACCTAGGTTCCCCAATGACAGGCTAGAGCCAGAAACCTAACTAGTCCTTGCAGCTTGGGATGCCAATAGGCCCTGCCTGTGGAGACTTGGCCCTTGGCCAACCCCTGAGGGACTGAGGCTCCTATTCCCCAGAAGAGACCCAAAGACCAGGCTGGACTTGTAAGACCAAGAACCAAAGCTAGTACTCGCAGAATCAGAGAACAGGCCTATTCCAGAATTTGAAGGGCCTGGGCCGTGGATCAAGACTCCAAGTCTACCCTTTATGACCTAGAGGGAAGTGGCCACATATTTGTCAAAGGCCACAAAATTTCAACAAGGCAAATGATAAATTTTGACAGCTATTATACAGCTTGATAATTATTGTTAATAATAGTGCTCTGTATTCTTAAAATTTGCAGAGGAAACAACTTCCAAATATTCTCACCACCAGAAAAATATTATATTTGAGAGGTGATAGATTTGTTAAATTGATTGATTTAATCATTGAAGATGTATTTGTATATCATAAAATATGCCATTTTTATTTTCTCATCTCAGAACTTTTTCCTGAAGTAACACATTGCTATAAGTAGTTTGAACAACAACATCCCCAACAGAATATCCAGCAGAGATGGGGCCAGTTGAGGTGTTCCTCTAGTGATCATTTTCAGTCCATCTAAGAGAAGCAGTTCACCATAGCTTAAAGAATAATTGTGACTCACATCTGTGAACTGGTGGCTCACAACTGTGAGTAAAGGAGCCACCTCTCCTACTTTCTGGTTCTTGGAGAAAGTTGCCTTTTCTTCTATCTCAAAACCAGTACTAGAGAAGATTCTTGTTTTTCAGTCTCTCCCACTTTGAATCTTTGATCCACTTACACTAAGCCCATCCAGACAATTTGGACTAGCTCAAAGTTAACTGAGTAATAATGACATTGCAAGATTGCTTCTACCATGTAACAGGATCTAGCCAGACCTGATACTTGTCATTATTCATAGTTCTCTTGATCAGAATGAGGAATTTAGGAGAACCTTTTAGAATTCTTTTCACTACTTCTTTTTCTCATGGACCCACCAATGCGTTTTTTGTTTTTATTTAATCGGTAGACTATAACTTCTCTATTTTTTTTATGTATCCGGTACAGAGTCTCACTATGCAGCTCGGACTCATAGTGATCTTTCTGTTTTCAGCCTCCCCAGCACTGGAACTAGGGGTCTGCACCCCTACGCCCAGACTCAGTGGCCCACTCAACGTGCCTGGGGGCAGATCCGGCAGGGCCTGTGGTGCTGGGGATTGAGCATTGGTTCCTGAGCTTGCTTAAGCAGGTGCTTAGTCTGCTGAGGTATCTCGCCAGCCATTGACTATAACTTAACTCCTGTTTCACTGTCAGAAAAATTCAAAGTGAACCAGAAATATTTTTTTTCAGTATGTTAAATCTTGAATCTCTATGGAGAGAATATCTGAGAGTTTGTACTGTGTGCAAAAGTGTGCTACTCTTTGCTCTTGTCCTTTTTACTGTTAAGCCTGGTAGCAGACAAGATCGAGAATTCAAGTTCTTTCATGCTGCACAGAGAGGAGGGCTATGTTTTGCCAATTTTCCAGTGCCTGTTAATATCCTGACTCTAAAGGGTAGCAAAGCATAAATTTCATACATGCTATTTATTATAGAAAAATATCTTATTAGCAACACTACCCTATATTTCTAAACAATAGAGATCCGCATTCAGTAATAGACATCAAATATTTATGAGTCAACTCTACACAAGTCTAATTTATTAGTTAGAATGATATACTATAATTGCAATGAATAAAAACAGAAGCAGTTTGGTAGGTGATTATTATATTTAAATATTTTTAAAAGCACGAAAGGGAATAACTATTTTGCATATCTAATAGGTAACTTTACGACTGATGGTTACAAGGTGCAAGGAGATACATTTCAGTATATGGGGAAATGTTTCTTTAAAATATAAAAACAAAACAGAGCTGCCCAAGCAGCAGGAAACTGCTGGTAAATCAGTGTATTTCTCCCTTCATTAGCTAGGAAAGTCTAAATGCTCCACCAGGTGTGCTGTACAGCAATTTTTAGCCAACTTTTTCTGTAAAAGCCAGATAGTAAATCTCTTTGGCATTTGTGGGCCATATGATCTTTGTTGCAATGTCTTCATTTTATAGATATAGAAAGAAAGCAGGCACAGATATGCATGAGGATCAGATGTGTGACAGCCAGCTGTCTATATAAACAGTATAAAGTCAAGGAACAACTGGGTTAAAGGAAAGGAGAAAAGAAAGAAGAAAGGAAGGGAAAACGAAATGTATATTTTTGCATGTACAGGATAGCTTGAATAATTAGTCCTGCTGAATTCTGCTGGTCTGTTAGAAGATGTTAATGCTTAATTTTTATATAGTATTATGGCCAGCTCAGCTTGCCCTGGGGGTGGGGCTGGCACAGCATGTGGTGCTGGGGATCAAACAGCGACCGCAGTTGCCTAAGCTTTCCTAAGCAGATGCTTTAGACTGCTGAGCCATTTTGCCAACTCAATTTTTTATATTTTTGATCAATTTTATAGGCTTGCCGGGCGTGGTGGCGCACCCCTGTAATCCCAGCACTCAGGAGGCTGAGGCAGGAGGATTAGTGCGAGTTCGAGACCAGCCTGGGCTACCAAAGTGAGCTCAAGGCCAGCCTCAACTGCATAGCGAGACCCTGTCTCAAAAAGACAAAAAAAAATTTTATAGGCTTATATCCAGTGATATGAACAACTAATCTGAAGGCAACAATATACAATATAACAACCATTATTGAATTTCTATCAATCTATTTAGTGAAATGTATTGTTGCTTTTTTTTTTTTTTACTATTTTTTGTATGCTCTTTAAAAACTAAACAAAGCAAGCAAGCAAACAAACAAAACCAAAACAACCTCTGGGCCAGATCTGGTTTGTAAACTAGAGTTTATCAGCCCTGCCTATACCACACATTTCTTAAATTGGAGGGGGAGGACTTAAACACTAACCAAGCCCCTTAAAAATCTAAAATTTCAGTGTTACATGAATATTAGAGGCAGAATACACAAGGGTATAGGTGTCATTTGTCAAAATGCACCTCTAGGAGGAGCTATCCAGACCCACCCCTTCATTCAGGCATTCCTCTAGGCAGCTATAATAGAAAAGCAATTAGGTGGATTTAAGTTGCATGTCTTTACATACATGTTATAAGCATGTTAAAAAGTGGAAACCCATGCTTGAATTGTGTGATCCTAAGATAAAATATATTTTTCCTGAGTTAAAAATACTCGCATTTCTACATCTGATTAGATGTAAAGTCTATAAATAAAAATTATATATTTATACATATGTGTTGTTAGATACATTTATGTTGTGATATAATTACTACAACCAAACTACCTAACACTACCATTATCTCACATAGTTATCATCTGTATGTAATAAGATAAGAAAAACTGTTCACTACAATTATATCATGTACAACTCAGTATGTTGACTACAGTATGCTGTACATTAGATTTCCCAATTTCTTTATCTTGCAAATTGAAATTTTCCACCCTCGCACCATCAACTTCCCACCCTTACTCCCAGCCTGTCTTCTGGCAGCCACAATTCTTGTTGCAGCTGTCACTCCAGCTTTTCACGTTCTACATACAAGCGTATCTACTGGGTCTCCATTTGTGTTGATGAAACAAAATACCTGAAGCTGAGTAATCCATAAAAGAAGAGATGAGTTTGACCCACAGTTCTTGCAGCTGAAGGTTCTGAATGGTGTAGTGGGAGAGTCGCACCTGTCTCTTGGCAAGAGCCTTTGATGCATCACAACGTGGTGGAAAAGTGAAAAATGCAACCAGCCACATGTAGAAGGGGCACAGGGGTGAGAGAGGAAGCAGGAGAAATTTAGGGGCGATGTGACGCTTGCCCATAACAACCAATCAAGCAGGAAGTCCTGAGAAAGCAAGAATGAGCTCTCCAGAGAAAAAAGCATTGTGCTGAAGACCTAATCACCACGGGCTAGGCTTTCCCTCCTAAATATTCCCCACCTCTCAATATCAACACACCAAGCACTAAGAGAATAAGCTTTCTGGGTTCAATTCAATCCAAACTATAGCATCTTGAATTTTCATACTTTGAAAGATTCTTGCAACCAGGGATAAATTCCATTCATTCACCTCTCTCTTTCTCTCTCTCTCTCTCTCTCTGTCTCTCTCTCTCTCTCCCTCTCTCTCTCTCTCTCTGCTGAATTTGTTTTTGTTTGAGATTTTTTTCATTTAGCTCATCAGAGATATTGACCTATTTTTCTCTTCTCCTCAGATCCTTGTCTGGCGTTGGTATTGGAGCAATGGTTTTCTCATGAAGTGAATTGTGAAGTGTTCTCTCCTCTTTATCTTTCATAGAGTTTAAGGATTGATGCGCATTCCTCTTTTAGTATTTAGGAGAATCCACTAGTAAAGACATGGAGTCCTGAACTCTGCTAAAAAATTTTGACTATTGTTGTGGTTACTTATCTCTCACTGCTGGGACAAAGTACCCAACACCCAGAATTAAGGAAGGAAAGGTTTATTTAGCTCACAGTGTGTGTAGGCTTTACTCCCTACTTGGCTGGCTCCAGTGCAGTGTGCCATGCCATGTGGGCAGCAGTTCAAGCCAGCATCTTGAGCTTCATGAATCTGTACATTTATTTCCATCTTCACATGTAAGAATCAAGGTTGGGAATTTGGGAACTTTTCTGACATTATTTCTTTAAATAAGCTCTTAAGAAACAAGTTTTTTTTTTTTTTTTTTTTTTCTGGGGCATGGTTTTTGATTTTTAATTAGGAATTGAACTCAGGACCTTGCACTTGCTGGACAGGCACTGATCAACCCACCTGAAGATTCTCAATAGGCCAGTTGGTAGGGCCTGGAATCTGACTTAGAACTAGAGCGTTCAGGTAAACTCATGATTGAGCTTGGTGCTGTGTCCATAGGTATTCCTGGAGCCTTGGTTCACTGGGTCTTCCAGTATTCTCTAGATGAGAATTAGTCTAAAGCTAATTGAGTCCTAGAGGGTTGACTTGATGCTAGGTTGGGCTATGAGCTTAACTCTGCAGTGGCCAGGAAGACACTGGTGGGGGATCCATGTGGGGCAGGTAGAGTCAAATGTCAACTTTATTGGCTTTGGGACTTGACTAGGGCACTGGTAGAGCATAATTTTGGTATATCTGTTTGGGTTATAGAGGTAAAACCTCAACCCACCTTCTCTGATACTGTTTTGACACTTCTTTGTCTTCTATCTACCATGAATTAAAGAGCTTTGCCTCAACACATACTTCTGTTATGATGACTCTACTTCAGAGCAAGCTGACAACGGACTGAATCCTCTGAATCCATGAGCCAAATTAAAACTCTTTCTCTTTAAGTCGTAGGTATCCAGTATTGTGCCTTGAGGTGGGACATGTAATACAACTTAGTATGTTGGTTTATGAGAATGTATCTGACCCTTAGTTTACCATAGTCATCTTGGTATTGGTACACTTACATTGAGGTAGGCACTTAGACCTAGTCTGGAGTCTGAGTTCACAGGCCTAGTCTGAGGCTATGGTGAGCTGATCTTAGAGTCAAGTCATAGAGTCCAGCCTAGGCCAGAAATTCATATATTAAGGAACTATTTTAGCTCCTGAAGCTTCAGGAGTCTGTGGCCTGACCCTGGGACCACAGAGACTGGAAGGCACACTACTGTGAACTGGAGGCTGGGCTTTCAGGTTCAAGGTTGGAAGGTGGGTTTGCCGTGGCTGGCCTGATGCTAGAATTTACTAGGGTAAGCCCATTCCTGGCTTCTTTGTCAATAGTGGGTATACAATCACTCGCCTTCCTTAATGCAAGAGAAGTCTCCATGTTGTGCTGCCTAGGCTACAGGAAAAGGTGGTGCGGTTATTGAGAGGCTACCTTTCCCTTAATCTTCCACACGTCTGTTCTTATTTCTGCACTCCAGCCAAGTGCGTCGTTAGCCTCTTGCTTGGTTCCTTAGTTCTTAAATAGGGAATTTTGTGTTTGGACAGTTTTTTATATCAATATTTCTGCAAATGAATAAAAGTTGAAAACTTTTATTCTTGACATCAACCCCTGAAACAGTTAATATATTAAACAAATATGCACAGGAATAAGACAGCCATGGAATGTATTGACAGGACAAAAGGCTAAAACTGTTGGCAGAAGGCAAAAGTCAATATTAGAACCAAGCAAATATTCCCTGCAGTGCCCTGGGACAGCTGGAAGACCGTTCATTTCTAACTGGCCAGAGACACTGTCACCTCCCGAACCACAGAAACAATTGTGCTATCAGGTAGCAAATTTCTATTATTCTGATTGCATCTAAATACAGTGTTTTGTTTTTAAGGATTAATTTTTTTACCGTATAAAGAATTTATTAGTCGATGTTCTAACTTCCTATCTAGACACTCTGAAAGGAATTGATGCTTCTGTATATGGGAATATTTAAGTACAAAATATTTAAATATCAAAGATAATATTTGACTGATTTAAAAAAAAATGGATTTGAATATTTTCATAGGCTTTCTGATATAGTGTTTCTGGACTGATACTGTCACTTTTCATAGTGGCTTTATTTTGTTTAAATCCTCAAGTTTTTAATTACTGTTTAATTCTTTAGTTTCAATCTTTTCACGACAGAGGTGAAAAGTTAGCAACCAGCAGAACAATAGCCTAGAGGTCTTCATTTGTGTCTGGAGAGAGATTATACAATTTCCAAGTTCCTTGACAGAAAAACATGATCAAAAACTCCTGCTGTATGTTGGTGATTGTGTACTTTGGTTTGAAATTCAGACACTAACAAGAATATTTAAAGTTTATGGTAAATACAGACTAAATCTAGCGAAGTAACAAACGAGTCGTTTTGCTTCTTCTGTCTTTTCCAGCATGCTTGTGCTCAGCCAAGCAGCTTGCTTCTTTTGCTTGTTTGGCACAGTGCTGTGTGGTAAGTAGATTACCTATGATGCATGCAATTACGTTAAGCAAATTCCAACCCCCCACCCCCCCAACCCCCACTGCCCTCCACACCCCCGCGAGAGAAAGCTTTTGCATTAGGCAGCTTTAAGGAAGGAGGCAGAGCTGGATAATTCCTTTCATCGTCCTTGTTTCCCAGTTGGAGGCAAGAGCTAAGTCCCAGGTGTGTTGCCTTAGACACGCAGGTTCAAGGGGCGGACTGAGAAGTGGGAATGTCGTGGGCGGCGCATGTTCACCTAGAGTCTGTTGGGAGACGTCCCCACAGAGCGGATCCCCAAATCAAAAATCACTCGCTTATTTTCATGATTAACATTTGAAAAACAAGCTTCATTTGAAAGTTAGAAGGGATCCTTGACATGTTATGGAGTCTAGGTCCGTTCCAAGGGCTTCTGTTGCTTTACAGTGCCTGACAGGCACACAATACTCTAGTTCACTAGAGAAATCTTTCAGAAACGAAGATAACTGGTTTAAATTCAACGCAGCACGTCATTCCTTTGATGTTCTAGACAAATTGTTTTCATCCTGTTTCTTCATCTCCTTTCTTCCTCTATCTATTCCACTAGGTTTTTTTGTTTGTTTGTTTGTTTTGTTTTTTTGTTTGTTTGTTTGTTTTGTGTTTTTGA